>CAHIKZ030001105.1:0-145000 GCA_903632075.3 Acanthosepion pharaonis | reverse complement strand
TGTATAAGTAGAATGTTATGAAAACACTTAAAAACATTAATCTTCCTTGAAGAATGAAAAGAAAAAAAAATCCAACATAAAGAAAGTGAAATCCAACCATAAACGACTTACTTGACTTACCTGCATGCATTGAAAGAGTAGTTTGAGGATATTGCTGTTTGCCACTAAGCCTTCTATGTGGTGTTCCAAACCCTCAGCCAAGCCACTGAGAAGATCCAAAGCAACTATCATGAAATCTTTGTCAGGTGGATCATACTGGTCAGGGTGAGTAAGATTGGCCTTTATTTAAAAAAAAAAAAAAAAAAAAGCACTTGAAAACAAAAGTTAATTCCATTTTGAATAAATGTACTTTTTATTCATAGTAAGGGCTTTAAGGAAAAACATGGAGAGAAAAGAAAAAAGAAAAAAGCAAATCTGTCATGCAGCAAAGTTCAGAAAATGAAAAGGTCCAAGTTTCCAGGAAGAAAAAAAAAAAAAAAAAAAAAGGGGGGGAATAATTCATGAGGGATCTCAACTCAATTCATGCAAATTTCATCAAAATCTTGTTTCTGAGAAAACTTTGCTAATTTTATTAAATGAAATTAAAAATACTTACAAAATTCTGATTCAAAGTTTGTTCCACAAGAGAGACACAACGCTTGTACACTGGTTCACAATAAGGAAGGAATCCAGACTGCAAAGCTGTTGCCACACTAGACAAACACTGAAAAAGAAAAAGTAAAATTTCTGATAGGGGACATAACCAAACAACAACAAAGAAATAAATAAATAAAAGAAAAAAAAACACAAAACACTAAAAAAAAAAAAAAAAAAAAAAAAAAGGACTGCAATTGTCCAATCATTTTAATACTGTGTGTGCATGCATATGAGAGAGGAGAACTAAGTTATGGTGAATAAGTACAGCCTTTTGACACATCAATTAGTACAAATACTGTGCAGAAATTTACTGCCAGAATTATTAGCAAAAGATCATTTTCAAAACAAAAATACCATTATTATGTTTTAATTTTTTATAGTAAACATGTTGACTGATTTGTTTTCTACAGCTTTGACACTTGCAAGTTATCTAAAGCCAAAAAAAATGTTTAAGATTGTAAGATTTTTTTTTTATGATAATGTTAGTTCGGTTTGTCCCACACTTCGCAAAAAAATAAGCATAGCATGAAGAAAAAAAAAAAAAAAGCTAACTTGATAAAAAAAAAAATTTTTAACGTCTAAATGTTTATGTTACTATTAAGATGAAAGACCAAAGTATTTTCTGAATATTTTCTCAGATTTTTTAATCCTTCCTATAATTTTAAAAATTTTATTTAAAAATCTTGTTTTTTCTCGATAAAAAAAAAAAAAAAAAAAAAAAATTTGTACATTTGCTGGCTTTGTAAACAAAATCAAAGTTAGTTTAAAAATCCTGTAAAATTCAGTTACACCTGTCTTGTTATCTTAGAAAAATTAGAAAATTTAAAGTATTTTTCAAGAGACATTTCCAACCGTGGTGCTTGCTTTTGCACATGTTTGAGGTGTTAACTGATGTACGTCAATATATCGACAACTTACGTCAGGGGAATTTATTGGACGGTAGGGCAGAAGTGATATATTTCATTCTAGTTTTAAGTGAACCTGGTTAGTGCATAAAATACACTTCCAAATTATTCTTTTTTACGTTTGAGGGAGAGGGAAATTAACCATTTTTATTTTTGTAAAATCAGAAAGCCTAAATCATAATCAAACTATATATCAGGCATTAAAATTGAGTTTGAAGGAAACAACTTTCCTAGGGGGTCAAAATGCAACAAAGTCCATTGGTAATTTCAATTATGTGGCCGGGGTTTAAAAAAAATTGACACCTGGCCACAGAAATCTTTAGCAAAAGGCGAAAGTTTTATCTGCAATTCCTAACCACTGGAAACTAGGAGTCATTTTTTCCTCAAAAAAAAAAAAAAAAAAAAAAAAAAAAAAAAAATAAAAATAAAATAGCAGTGATAAGGAAAAATTAAGCAAAATATTTGGGTCAAAGGCCAGCCAGCTAGCCATAAACGCTTGTCACCAGCTTGTAAAAACCCACCACTCCCAGATAACAAATAGTGGGAAAAAAAAAAAAAAAAAATTGGTGGTAGATTTCAACAATAGTTTTTTTTTTTTTTTTTAAAAACTAACGTTTGAAAAATGGCTTGATGTGTTGTGTTTTTTTAAGACCTTGGGTGATGACAACAACACTTAGCAAAATTTTTTTTTCCCTTTTTTTGCACTGCATGTCTTTCATATGACAAAAATAAAACCAGTGTTTTAAACAGCTGTATCAGTTATAAAATATTTTTCTGAGAATCAAACCCATTGTGCGGTTTCCATGCCTAAAATTGAATATAAAATAATAAAGGAAATATTTAGTTTGTCTCACATTGAAAAAGGAAAAATTGTTTATATTTGAAAATTGAAAAGAAAAATTTTGAAAATGTAATATTCAGTCAGAAAACTTGACCAGCATTGTTGTGTTGTTAACTGAACAAATACAAAGCAATTTCTGAAGTAAAAACAACTTGCTTCTATCAAGGGAAACTACCTCACGTGACATTTCAAAGCTGTGCATCCATACTTTCGTTGAGAAGATTTTAAATACAATTTTGGTATATTAAAAAATTCTATGCATGGTTGTCAGATTTTAATAAGGTTTCAAATTTATGATCTTTAAAAAAGTAGAAGATAATATATTATTTCCATTAAGTTTCATAAAGAAACTTAATTTTAAAATATATAACAACCTTTTATCATATGTATTTAAAATTGGGTAAAAAAAAAAAAAAAAAAAAATTGTAAAAATTCATTTTTCAAAGTTTTTTCAGATAAAAATTACCTTAGTATATGTTATTCAGAAAAGCCATTAAAAGCTTTTTTTAATTAAATATTGTCTTAGTTTTATTGGGTTTTGTATTTTTACAATTGAGGTAAAAGTTTGGATAATTTTGCACATTTTTTTTTACTAGAGGTGGGGGGGGGAACAGATATAAAAAATTATTTATACCATGACTTTTGAAAAACATTTCTAAAATAATTTCATTTATCTGAATAAGTTCTGATGGTTTCATTAAAATCCAACAAGTACTTGATTTTTGCAAGATTTTCCAAATCAATGTGTTTTTTCCATTGAAAACAGTGAAAAACAACTAATCCTGAATATTACCTAATCACTGACCTAAAAAAAAAAAAAAAAAAAAATTTTCAACAAATTTAAAACATGCTGCAAAGGAATAAAAAATTTAAAAAACAAAATACATTGGTCTTTCCTCTTAATAAACTTTTTCACAATAAAATTGTTTTTATTAAGTTTGGGGCCTTTTTTCTTCATGCTATGCATTTTTTGAGCAAAGAAATGGACAAACCTAAGTCACCCATTTAGGTACTGACCAGAATAAACTTTGCTTAAATTCAGTGATCAGAGAGGAACTAGTATTTCAACATATTGTAGCCATAAGCATCTTGGGAATTCTTGGTCACTGTTGCAAGGTATGGACTTACAATAAATGCTGCTGACATATTCTAAAAGGTTATGCTGTGTGAGAAATTGAAGATTGACTAAACACTCAAGCTAAAATACTTACTTCTAACAGAGGGAATAGATCTTTATCTTCATCTTTCAGCACATTCCATTTCTGAATTAATGGAGGCATCAGCAGATTAACATATTCCTTAAAAAAAACAAAAAAACAAACAAACATTAATGATTGATTTTTTGGAATGCAAAGTCTAAGAAAAGAAAAATGCAAAAGAGGTTTTTTTCTTTCTTTCAAAAAGCTAACATTTTTAAGAATTTCATTCAGTTAATGCTATTTGTGGTACATTTATAAAATGGTCACTAATACTTTAAGGGAAAAGTTTCTACATCAGCACCAAAACTATAATGGAGAGAAAGTGGCTGAATGATAGGAATAATGGTCTACATCCCAGTAGATTAACTTCTCAATTTATCTTTGCTTCAAAGTGGGAAAAAGGCCTCCACCTCTTAAGAGAAAGTACTGGAAAACACAATGGCAATTCCCTAGTGACCAAGGGCTTAAGAGTAGACAATGTAAACGTGTAGAAGACTCACAGGTTTGTTCAAATGATGCCCAACAGAATCAGCCAAAGTCCCAATTGCATCATAAAGGATCAGCAAATTCTTGTGCTAAAAAAAAAAAAAAAAAAGTCATTTCCAAACATAATTATTAAAATTCATGATAGTTTGTACTTGTTGAAATTGATGGAATCACCTACAAAATTAATTGTACTGAATTGTTTCTATTCACAACGTGAAAAATCTCACTCTTTACAAAAATCCAATGGTTTTAAAATTAATATTGATTAGACAAAATAATTTGGTTAGCCAGGTACAAAACCTTAAGATGGAAAATTAAAACATTTGTACATACCTGATATTTATTGAAAGCATAAACCAAGGTTTCCAAAATATAACCCAAATATGGAACAAGTTCAGTGCAAGCTTCTTCTTCTAGAGTAGCAAATGCTGAACATGCAGCCTCCTGGACACGCTTATTTGTATCAAGAACACATTTTAACAACTACAAAAAAAAAAAAAAAAAAAAAAAAGGCATTATCTATATATATATATATATATATATAAAAACAACCAAAAGAGAAGTGACTCACAAAACCTGATTCTATTTGCTAATCAGATAGAATCTTATATCAGGAGACATTACTTGATGCCAATAAGCAAACAATTACTATAACAATGGAATATCTCATTAAGCTGAAGATCAGGCTATTAATACATTGATTTTTACTTTTTATTAGCTTTCTCTATTTTCACTTTGACCAATTTTCTTATGTGCAATTAGAGCATTGATTGATAAAAATTATAGATTACTCCTACAGAAAATATAACCAACGCAATAGATATGAGTAGTAGAGGTAAAGTAATTTATTAATTGCTTAAATTCAAATCACCGTTTCTAGTTTTGTAGTTAATGAAGTATTGCATTTTGATCTTGTAAAAAAAAAAAAAAAAAAAAAATACACAACCACCTAAAATTAAAAAATTAATCCAAATCCACTCAAAGGCATTTTTGAAGTAATTAATTTTCTGTACAAAGTTAAAACCAAGTAAATTAATTTTATGTTTGTACATAAAAGTTATGCTTATAAATTTGTAAGTGATACAGGTTTATTTTTTAATGCAATTGTTGAGCTAGTCTATTTAAACAACTCAAATGTTAATGACATCAATAGAAATAAAACTGAGGAATTGTTAGATTTCCAAACAACGATCAAAATCTACAATCAAATAATTAAATGGAGTCAAATGTTCTGTAGTGGAGTATTTAGGTTCTCAAAAAAAGGGAGAGGGTGGCAAATAAAATCTCACCTCTGTCATAAGAGGCTTCAGGTAGAGTTCATGCGGCTGTCCAACTACCCAATGGGCATAACGGCTTAGAGTCCAACAAGTAATAGAGCGGACCAGGGCTTTCTTGTCTGCAAGACAATTGATCAAGTAGGGAATAAGTTCTGGAAGGTGAGGTACCATTCCATTCATACAGCCTTCAGCAATTGCACCCAGTACCAGAATTCCTGACTCTTTGATATCCCAGTCTTCATGGAACAGCGTTTCTTTCAATATCGGTAATAAGATTGGCAGCAGTTCATCACGGAATACATTTGCAAGCACGTCCAGGGCAGCAGCAGAACATTTACCTGAAGGATAAATTACACATTTCAACATTAGCATTCATAACAAAAAACAAATTAAAATATTGAAATTCTTGAAATAATCAAATTTCTGCTAGTTTCTGACCATTAATCATTCCATAAATCTCAGTTAGGTTAAAAAAAACCCTGTGATGTTCACTTTATCATAAAAATGTCCAAGAGCAAAGTCTTCAATCAACATTAAAGTCATGAAAATGTTAGTGAATCAGGAATGATCAGATGAAAACATTGATCAGTAAAAAGTTACAAAATAGGTTAAAAAACTTACGCAAATTCCAATCTGATAAGCTATCGTCATCATCAAATCCTTCATCAGAATATTCACCATCCTTAAAAGGAAAAAATTAAGAAAGCCATGATATTACCATCTTTCATATGTTAATGGCATTTATTCAATAGAACAAAACAAAAAAAATTCAATTTGTTAATTTCATAAATACAACATTTAGAAAATTGCAGTTAAGTTTTACTAGAATATTAGTGGAGAAAGAAAAAAAAAAAAAAAAATTAGAGGATGTATACAAACAAAGGTAGCCAATAATCTAACTTGACTAAATATGGTGGGGGGGGATGAAAAGTTATGTGACACTGCTAAATGGAAAGGGTTAATTTAAAATACAAACTGGAACAGACAAAAAGGGTTAATACGGAATAAACTGATTAACAATGAAAGTTGGAAATTGATTTTTTTTTCTATTTCATTTTCAGAAGTCTCATAGTGTCTCTTGGTTCGCTTATAAGAGATAGCCATATAATTTTAATTTTTGTAGTCACTGTCTGTGCTCCCCACCCACCTTGGAGTTCCATCTTAAGGGACACTATCAGTGGTTAGAGACCAATCCCATTTGCCCTAATCCACCAAGGCTACACAGACAGTATAGTTGTGATGAGAGTGGATACGAGCATTTGCACCCCCCACCAATATCTACACAAGTATAGTATGATGTAAGGTTTCACGGCCCTGTCAGACCCATTATCTATCATCCCAACTAACAGTTGCCACTATGTGACTAGCTGATTGGAATGGATTGGGCTATTCCATCTGCCTGTCTATTCCAGGTAGGGACCAAAGTTATGTGTTGTGGAAACTCCTGGTCATTTTATACCTGGTCAAGAGTCAGTCAGTCACCAGAACTGTCCCCAGGCATCATGGGTCGCCACTTACAGCAAATGCATGGCCCCATTTAGGGGAAGTTTTATTTTTTTTTTTTAAATCTGGTTGTGTGAATATGCACGTTATATACTGCAATTTGTGTTGATGGTATTATTATTACTACAAAAAAAACCTTAAACTTTCCTAGTATTCCAACTCCAGATGAAGGGAGGGGAAACTATTTACCAATAGCTGGGACCCTAATGGGTGCTACCACCCTGATCAGAGGCCTTGCTGCTGGATGCAGTTTATGATACCCAGGATGGGAAACAAACCTGGAAGGTTCATAAGTATGACTAAGTCAACAAGATAAGAAATACTATTAGTGGGTCAAAAGAGACAGCTAGTAAATCTCCAATTGCATACAGATCAGGGGGCTGAGAAAAATTCATTGAAAATTGAGATAATTACAATTAATGACTAAAAGTTAAGACCAATTTTTTGACTACATGGTTTAAAAATCAGATTTGTCAAAAAGATAGCTGAGATAAGATACCAAGAGAAACGGAGGAATTACCTATGCCCATTTGAAAGCAGTGGTGCGAAGCATAAGAGAAAGAACGAGTTATACAGGTGGATCAATACCTGCAATGACTACCTGTGGGGAGAAGGGATCTCCCAAATTTGGAGAGAGAATTAATATTGCAAACCAAACCACAAAGAACTTGTTCAAATCGATACAGAAAACTGAGGCACCCCCAAATTATCAAACACTATCATCCCCAACTGAGCCCCGTTTCAAAAATTAGCACCAATAGGCAAAATGTCACTAAAGAGATTTTAGTGGGAAGTCTTAGTTTTTCTCATACAAAGAACTATATAAACCAAATTGAGGATTAACTAAGAATCTTTTCATTTTTATTTTGTCTGTGAAAAAATTTCCATTTCTTCCTCCCCCACCACCACCATTATAGCATAGCTTTGCCAGGGTTCAAACCAGTGCTACAATTACTAACAACTTGATCCCTATCAGCTATGTGATCAAGAAACACAACAGGGACAGTCAGCAACCAACAACCATTGATCAGACAGTATTGATAAGTGTGAGATTGACCCTGCAATCAACTCACCATTCTACAACCATGAGGACAAAGACATCTTCTGGTATAGGCAGCATGTGGCAAAGGTCATGTTATCTGGTCACTGCTGACCAGACTGACCCAGGTTCGACCAAGGAACGTCTAGTTATACTTATTTATTAAATAAACGAATAAACAGAAAATACTGATGGGTCATTTAGTAGATTTTTTGAAACCGGATTTGGGTAAAACATTTTCAGCAGCCCCTCATATCTTAGGGCCTGTTCAGAAGAATTCATTCTTAACTCAGACATTGAAGTCTTCTTACCTCCTCACCCTCTTGATGCTTTTGACTGTGTGTCCTGGATCTGTGAAATCTTGGCTTTATATCAGATTCTTTATCTGGAACGGTTGCATCTTCTTCAACATCTCCCTTAAAAAGGAAAAAAAAACAGCAATTTTAGAAAGATTATAAATTCTACTGAAGGCAGATGCAGAAAATATAACCAACACTATTACAAAATTAAATCTATCATATTTTTGACAGTATGGCTAAAGTAGTTTCATAAATTGCTGAAATTCACACCACTAGTCAGAGTTTTTACCATTGCACTTTTTGTCATTAATTAACCAATGTTGAGGGATGCGAGAAAGAGGGATTTCAGATTCAGAAAGACAACTTATTCAATACACGGTTTTAGACGAATTTAAAGTCAAATTACAAACCTTCAGAAGAATAATGTCAATTTCTGAATATTTCATTCCTTTCACCAATATTGGCACTAAACGTACAATGTGTGGTGCTAAAACTTCCTTGCAAATGGGTTGTTCTGCCAGGGATAACCAGAATTCACATGCTTCCAAGGAAACAGCATCATCATCATCTTGAGTACGTAGCATCATATACTGATAAAAAAAAAAAAATTTTTAAATTTATAAGTTACATATAAGAAATGAATAAATATTCAGCTTACAAATTTATGCATCTTTCTTTTTAAACAAGAAAAAATAAAAAGTCAACTTACACCAATAATGTCATTGATGTGAGGAATAAGTCTATCCATTCTCACTTCAACAAGCATCACTAAAGCACGGCACACGTTTTTACGCACTTCAGTATCTTCATCACTGGCCAAATAGAAGAGATTCTGAAAGAGAAAAATATTGGAAGCAAAATCTTTTTTGTCAAACAAAAACAAAAACAAAAAGCAAAGAAAAATGCAACAAAACCAAAAAGTTCCAAAAGGAAAGAACACTAATTTGACCACAATTTAAATAGGAATTTTAAATGTGTAAGAAATATTTCCTATTGCCAAAACATTTGTTACTAATAGATCATATACCATTTTTAGGTTCAAGATATCAGTAATATAATTAAGTTTTCAAATTTACTGCTAAAACAACAAATATTGGGAACAGTAAAGTTCAAAATTGTTGCATTCTTCAAATTAGTATTTGAAAAATTGAGAATTCAAGAAAATTCATGATTTACTGCCACTATGATGGATTCCCAAATAGTAAAAATTTTTAAAATTCTATTAAACTATCTAACAAAATTTTACTTACCTCAATAAAAGAATCAATGTGCACCATCAATGCTTGTGTACGGCTTATTATGAACTGGTTGACACAAGCAATAGCATGAGAACTGAAAGCAAAAAAGAAAAATTGAATCTGTGGGTAAAATAAATATTGTTAATCTCATTTTAAAATAGAAACATGTCTGATATTTGGTCATATTTTGGGAAGTGGATCAGCACTTTTTCAGCACTCACTCCCCACTTGTACACAATTAGCTATTGCAATGAAGACAAATTTAAAGTTATAAAATTTCATGTTAGCACAAATGTCATCATACAAAGTTGTAAATTCTTACCGAATCTTTGCACTGTTGTGCTTGAAGAACTGTAAGAATTTGGGGATGAGTATATTTAATGGTCTGTTGACAACATCACTATCCAGAGCTTCAGCTGAATCTTCACAGATTTTTTGCATTGCCCCAAAAGCACCCTACAAATAAAAAAAAAAAAAAAATTGAGAGAAAAGAAATATCAAAAGTAAGTATAATGGAAGGTAAAATAAATAAAATGGTTAAATAGAACTGCTTCTCCATTAAATCAAGAAGAAATGCAGGTGCACAAGTTGAGTAACATTCTCACAATGAATAGAAATGGCAAATTTCTTAGTTAAGTCAAAGTTCCTTAAAGGTCACTCAGTGAAAAGACATGAATCTAGTTTGTAGATCTCATCACCAGCCACTAAATTTGGCTAATGACATAACCATCAAAAAACTTATTTAGGTCAAGTGAAAAATAAACAGATACTGCTATTTAAAAAAAAAAAAAAAAAAAAAAAATATATTATATATTATATATATAAATAAAAAAAAAGGTTTAAATTAAAAACAATTGCCATTTAATGCAAGGTAAAGCATTTCAATACAAAGGTCATACTGTTGATATTTGCAATACAAAGACTTGAACCTGTAGAACTATGCAATACCAAGTTGAAACACAGGTTTATTTTGCAGGAGGAACCAACTTCACCTCATTTATGATCAAGCATTCTTTGACAGTGTTTGGGAAGTCTCAAGACAAAATGAATAACTAAAACAAAATATAAATATCAACATACTGTTTTATATGGTAATAGAATTTAACAGTTTCTCTTAGTTTACAGTGATTAAAATAAGGACTTGACAAATGAAAAACCTTATTTACTAAAAGAGACACACCATGGATATCAAGAACACCAGGGATTAGATTTGGAAATCTTGGAAAAAGATAACCGAAAACTAGAATCTGAGTGATCAGAATTATCCTACTTATTTTCAAAAGAAACATTGCAAATTCTAAGAGAAACGGTAGGCAAAGAAAAATCCAATATTTTTACAGAAACTGATGGCAGTTAATTCTTCTAAGAAGTAATTTCTATGACTAAGCTTTACAATAAATCCAAACCATATAGTTTGGAGGATTTAAGGTACATGCACACACACACACACAAAATAGAACAAAGTTTCTTTGGTCTTGTCATCACAAACAGGAATCTCAATTTTCAGTCTCTACACAAGTGGGGTATAATCTTTTCAAAATTGCCTTTTGAATATCAAGAGATAAAAGCACTTTCCTCTCTTACCTCACAAACACTGTAATCTTCTGAATCCAGACACTGACAGAGACTTGGTAGCAACTCTGGCCAGTTACGAAGTTCCCCCTTGGCCACAATAGTCGTGATTAGTATACCTATAGTGGCCCGAATTAAAGGAGAAGAATCGCCAATACTCTGTAAGCATTCTGACTTGATAAAGTTTGTAACTTCTGCTGGGAATTTTTCAAAATGTGCTCTCACATTGTTCTTAAGAATGAGGCCGCTCAATGATCGTGTTGGATCATCTAGAAAGAAAGTTTAAAAAAAAAACCTTTATAAAAAAGACAGTTAAGTTTTATGTAATTGCTTGCTTATAAATGAAAAAGCAAAAAATTCAACGTTAATTTTGTAAATACAATGATAAATATGACCATACAGGAAAACTTCCCAGTCAAGTGGTAAGTTTTTGTCTAGTCACCAAAGAAACATGCAGTCTTGTGTTATCCTGGTGGGATATTATGCTGTTCCAGTTTAACTATTTTCATACAGATACTTTTTGTTGATTTCAACTAGTCTTACTGGAAGCAGTACTTGTTCAAATCAAACATTCATTTCCCTCAAAGAAACTGAGAACTTGCTCCTATCATATACATAGCATCATTGGAAAAAAACTGGCTTTGAATAAAGTTAGTAGTGCCTAATGTCTTGCATTCAACACGGTTATAAAGTATCCACCTTTCATTATCACGCATAATTTACTAAAAAAAAAAAAAAAAAAAAAAATTTTTTTTCCATTCAGTTGAAATACTGAAGCTACACATCAAAACAATTAATCAAGCTGCTACAAATGATTTTCAATTTGCATAACATTACACAGCATTTTAATTTGATCACTTAAAAATTAGTGAGAAACATTCAACATGAAATTTCACAAATCACTTGACACTTTACATATTGACAAATTTTCTTTTACATTTCAGTCATATTTTTATATTTTTTAACCATGTAAATATGTCAAAAAGATTTTTTTTTTGCTTCAATATTAAAAGCAATAAACAAACATACATGTTGACAATAAAACTAAACCCATTCTCTACCACCTAACGACAAAAATAGAGTAACTTTTATGGCCAGCCTTATATAACTTTCGAAATGTAAATAAACTGTTGAAGTTGGTTGAATCATAACAACCAGAAGCAGAGTTTTAAAAACATTTGAAGATCTGCCAAAGAATGACAGGTATACTTGCCAGAATGTAACAAGAGATGAAAGAGAGAGAGACAGCCTTTGGTATTTGTTTTTTTCAATCCAGTATGTCAATGAGTTTATCTCATGAACTAGTCATGAGAAAAAGGCAAGCTCATCAACATTAGATAACCAATCAAACCAAGTATTTATTCAATGCTTAGAATCAATTTGTTTTTAATCTTAGCAAAATTAAATCTTAAATAATTCGAAGATCACTAATAAAAAAAATTAAAAAAAAAAAAGATTAAATTAGTAGGAACAAAATTGCAGTGTTCTCAAAGTGCTGACATTGCATAAAAATAATTTGATACAAGATATTCACTAAATTGTATCAACAGTTAAACCAGTGCCCTTTAATAACAGGGCACATGAGGCAAATAACAGTTATGAAATTAACTACTAAGACCACTAGTAACAATGTCTTAATGCCAATTCATTTTCTGATTCTCAAAATCACCCAATATATTTCTTGTATACTTTATCCAGTTTTCATTTTTCTTACAAGTAGAAAAACCATCAGAATAATTTTATAGACTAATCTACTTATTGATATAAATAGTAAAGCTTTTCCAATGATCAACTTATTACCTGATGATTCCCAATCACATTCAAGGGCACAATTTAAATTTCTTAGATGCCAATTATTTCAAATTAAAATTATTCTATCACTCAAGAAAACCAGGAGGCAATAATTAAAATTTTCAAATTATAACTATTTCAATTGAAAATAAAATAAATAGGTTATTATTACAAAAATAGAACTATAAAACTTAAGTGCATACCTGTAAAGCCTGGAGGGAGTTAATTACAAACAGTGCACATTTAACATTTGCTGCACTCATCTAAAATTTTATCTGCAACAAGTAAAAATGTTAGACAATATCTTCAAACTTTTTCTTTGTTGAATATTATCATGCTTCCTAACTTGAAATAAGATTACATTTTAAGCAAAATGTTTCTGTTAGAGTGGAGTGATTATAGATCCAATATCAGATCTTTCCCTGTAGGCAGTCATTCAACAAGTCAGAAACAATGTTGCAAGAAGTTAAGGATTAGGACAAACTACTGCTAAACTTTGAAGCATTTTAAGTTTCTTGAAAAGTTTTCAAAGACAGTTATTTAAAATAGCATAAAGCTACTGAAGAAAATCCAATAAAAACTATTAATGAAATACTTGCAAAGATAAGAGAAAGGATTTCAAAAAGGACATTAATTTTAATGAACATTAGAAAATGAAGACTCCAATTACAAAATTATTAAATTATCTAGAAGTTGTCCTTAAAGTTATATACACAAAATTACAGGAGTTTTAATAACAATAGTAAACTAATTAATGCACTCCTCTGGATTCACAATAAAAGAAACAAGATTTTAAAAAGGAGTTGCAACAGTTTCTCCACATTCACCAAATATAGTTTTCACAGTCATTCTAACAAACAAACCTGAAAGTAAATTCTACCAACCTCTGAAAAGGCGATATGGAATCTGAGTGTCATCAAAGTATTTACTGCAACAATATTTTTAGCTAAATCAGTTCCTTTCAGAAAGCATCATTCACCCAAATAACAGCTTCTAAAACACCCAAGGACAGCCAAACAGGAATACACAAAATGGAGAAATTCAGTGAAAAAAAATTAAAATAAAAAAAATGAAATTAAACATAATTCCAAAGTTTCCATTGTTTTATTATTTTATGAGGATATAATTAATTTGTACTAAAAAAAAAAAAAAAAAAAAAAAAATTTATATTTTCCCAATGAATAATCAATTTTTATTTTAATAAATTCTAATTTAAATTAAGTTTTAAATTTAACATTTACTAATCATAAACAGAAAAATATAGAAAACATTTTTATATACAGGTAACTATTTACTTTGAGAAAATAAGAGCAATAACTGAAGTAAACTTACAACCAAAAACATTTTAAATTTAATAAAGCACTAGATTACGGAGAAATTTTTAAATTCTTACTAAGGACTAAATAACTATATATAAAAGTCTCCCACATTACTTTTTCAAGGCCTAAAATCCCCATAGAACATTACATAAATATTAATCTATCAAACCCACCTTAAATAAACAGCTACTGTCTGGTTAAAAAATGCATTTCTGCAAGATCTTAAAACATTTAAAATAGTTTATATAGTTAATCTTAAAAGTAAATAAAATCTAAGAAACTCTGAAAAGTATATATTTCTTTGAAAAACAGAGGGCAAACTAGGTTTGTCCTTGTAATATTCACCCTTACAGGAAAAAGAAAATCCTGATCATAACTAGGAATATCATTCCAAGAGATGAATCCAGAGTCTCTCCCTCTGAAATTAAAATTGTTCATTCAACACATGCAAATGTTTGTGGGTGCTGTTAGCTCACATTATGAACAAACGGCTAAAATTATTTCAAAATTTTTTTGATAAGAAAAAACAAGTCACTTCTTTATTTCACATGTAGAGTTATTTGTAGAATTTTAATACAATCAACTTCAGAATAACTTTAGCTTTAGATATCATTAATATTCCCATTCTTCTCAAGCAGCCCAAGTAAACAAGTTGATAGTCCCATGTAAGTTCTTATTACTGGACTTACAGTGTGGGGATATACATCATTTATAAAATACTTGCCAGATTTGTTACACAAACGATAAATAATGAAGTATTCATATTTCTCGTTATTGGGCATTTTCCAAGCAATTAGATAATGCAAAGTCCACATGCAAGCTCATGAATACCCATGAAAAGAGAAATACACCCTAATGAAAGCTAAAGAACCCAAAATTTTAAGGGTCTCATTCAGTTCCACATTAACATTTTTAATTACCCTATTTTACTAATTATCATACAGAGAAACTGAGAAATGAAATAATCATTCCAAGTGAAGATTGAAACAGTAGAGTAGGTACCTCCACTAATTCACTAAAAAAAAGAGCATACCATGATGGAAAAAAAAAAAAAAGTGCCCAACTAGGTAAAAGAAAAAAGTTTTATTTTTTTATGTTAAGAAAAACCATAAGTATTTTTTTAATCCTTTCTAGCACAAAGTTTTTTTTTTCTGGTTTCAGCAGGTGGGCTAAAAAGATCATGGGAAAGTTAGCACCCCACCCCCATTGAGAGAAAAAAAAAAAAAAAAAAAAAAAAATTCTTGCAAAAATAAA
The DNA here is from genome assembly GCA_903632075.3 of Acanthosepion pharaonis. Taxonomy (NCBI): domain Eukaryota; kingdom Metazoa; phylum Mollusca; class Cephalopoda; order Sepiida; family Sepiidae; genus Acanthosepion; species Acanthosepion pharaonis. The sequence continues at coordinate 129,641 of CAHIKZ030001105.1, read as the reverse complement.
ATAATTGTCATGAAATTTTAATGACATTCACTAATCAACGAAATTGAAATATTTTTAGTTTAGAAAATCTTGATAAATCTTTTAGTTGATTTTATGAAATTGAGAAATTCAAATTTATATTAGTTAAAAGCAGGACTCCTTGGAGAATTTAAACCAATTTCTTTTGGCCAAACAAAAACATTTACAAAAAAAAAAAAAAAAAAAAAAAAAAAATTTCAAACACAAATATGTAACTGGAAAAATTTATTTAAATCTTTAAATTCTGTATTGATTTCAGGGGTTTTGATAATATTGTTATTAAGAAGTATATTCACAAATCATGAATGGAAAAAGCTTAAAAGTGCCCAATCATCATAGACAAATGTTTTTAAAAGAATTTCAAATTTTTTTTGTGTATAAACATTGCCATTTTTTCCAGTACAGACGATCATATGCAACATTATCAGAAAATAAGAGGGATGGCTATAGTAATTTAAAGTCAACATTACTAAAATTTAATAAAGCATTAGATTACACTTACAGAGAATATTTTCCTAAATTTTAAAAATTTCTGAATACTTAAAAATTATATAAAAATGGTGTTTATGCCATTTTCTTAAATTATGTTATAGAGTCTCCATGCCAAACCAGCTACTGTTTGGATAGTGTAGGGTTAAAGTGCATTTTTACAATATTTTTTATTTAAACAAAATGTTTCAAAGCAGATTAATTATACTTTAAAATTATCTAAAGTATATTTTATTTTGGGAAGGGTTTTTTTTTTTTTTTTTTTTTAATAAAAAGTATTACACTGCAATGAATTTAATATATATATATATATATATATATATCACAGCTGTTTGAGGTTTCCTACAGACCCACTGAACTTAAATAAAGTCAATTCAGGTTTCCTATGGTAAAAATTTTCTTTCCCAAGTGAAAATCATCACAAAAATAGCAAAAGTCATTTTGTCACAGCTTATTTTCTCTCAAAATATGGGTTTTCATACTTTTTTAGGGGTAAAATATTGAAAAATGACTGTTTTATCATCACCTAAACGAATATCAAGGAAACTTTTGATCTGAACCCCATGAAACTAGGTATTTTCTGAAAGCAAAAGATATATTCTTTCATTTAAAAAGTAAAATTAGCTGGTGTAAATGACTCAAAAAATTTTTTCAGTGGGTAAAATGTGAAAAAATAGTGAAAATTTTGCATTTTTTCTTGTTCTAAACAAATATTTCCCCCATTAATGGGAAATTAACCATTTTTTTTTTTTTTTTTTTTTAAATCAGAAAGCCTAGATCATAATCAAACTATTTCAGGCATAAAATTGAGAGTTTTGAAGGAAATCAACATTCCTAGGGGTTCAAAAATACGACAAAATCCATTGTTAATTTTCAATTATGACTGCCAAGGGTTAAAAAATTGACACCTGGCCACGGAAATCTTTAGTAAAAGGCAAGAGATTTATCTGCAATTCCTAACCACCAGAAACCAAAAAGTTTTTTTTTTTTTTTTTTCCTAAAAATAGTGATAAGGAAAATAAACCTAATTGACTTTGACGTCTAGGTCAAAGGCCAGCCAGCCAGCCAGCCAGCCAGCTAGCAATAAACGGACGGCAAACCTTAGAACAAGTTGTAATAAAACCCACCACTCCCAGATAAAAAGCAAAGGGTGAATAAAAAGGGTTCACAATTACTAGGGCTTCATATAACCTATGTTTGAACAATGGCTTGATAAGTTTTGTTTTGTTTTTAACACCCGTGACCCCGGTGATGACAACAACACTTAGCAGACAACATTGTTTTTTTTTCGCCGCATATCTTTTGTATTTCCCATCGCCGGTCCATTTAGCCTTTCTTTTTATTCAATGATGTTCATGCCAAATGAAAGAGAAAGGAATGAATTTTGAATGATGTTATTTTGAAGCGAAAATGAATATTTTTTCATTAAAAAAAGGGGATTTTTCTCAGAAAATTGTGCATAATTTCTTAATGCTAACCGCCGAGTGACATTTTCCACAGCCAAATCAAGATTAATTACCAGTGAATAATTCCATGTGCAAAAAATAGCCGTCTGGATCCTATAAGGTCGCCCTAAAAGGTCCAGAAGTTTACTAATTGATCGAAAACCTGTTGCGCATAATTGTATTTTTCACGGTCAGTTTCCATTATTTCATCTTGATATTATCATTTTCGGACAGCCAAGTCATCAAGATTCAGGAAAACACTTTGACATAGGTTTTCTTTAAGAACTTTACATTCTATGAGGTGTTTAAAATGTTACTGACGAATGAGATTTTTTTCCGCATATTTCGTTTACGCGCCATGTTGGATTTTCCTATATGACAAAAACAAGGGTTTTAAACAGCTGTGATATATATATATATATATATATATATATTAGAGGTACCTCCACTTTTTTTCGGCAAAATTTGATACCTAACTTTAAAATAAATTTAAAAAAATGAAAAAACATGCTTTAAGATTTTATTTTAGCTTTAATTGAAAGTTTAATCATTAAATTTATTATTTCCATTAAGTAAACAATTCTGGTGTATTTCAGATAGAAACTATATACATTGGAATGTCAAATTTAGTTTGGGAATTTTAAGTTTTCTTAAAAATCCCGCCATTTTCTTAATTTTAAGAAATTTGTAGACAAACACAAATTTATCGATTTTAAAAATATTTAACAAAGTTTCTGACACGTTATTTTAGTAAAATTAGAAAATTTAATGTTAAATTAATCTGATTTAAAAGAATTATTACTTACTTCTAGCATAAAAAAGTAGTATACAACCAATTATTAACGATTGGTACTGGTGTTTTTATCCAATATTTGATCTATGTGTTGAGTGACAACAGCTACTACGGATGACCCCAAATGAAAATTATTAGAAATCTGAGTGAACGCTTTTAGTTTTATTAGAATAAAGGGACAAAACTATTTATAATAATGGCAATAAAATTAGATAATTCTTTAAACTTTTTTTTTATTATTTAGATAATTCTTTAAACTTTTTTTTATTAATTTCTGCAAACACATTAACGATGTGTATCTGAACTGGACAGAGGAGAGAAATAACTGCAGTGCCAGACGACACAAATCACGTGACCTTTTTAAGGATTATGTCGCGTTTACATTTATTAGAAATTATAAACGTTTTTCAATAAAAATTTATTTTTAAAATTATTTTAAAAATATTTTTGTGTAAACGACTTATGTGCTTTTCAAAGTTCGATTTGTAAATTTACATTTTCATTAACGTTATTGCATTATTTGGGTGAAAGAAAAAGAATTTTTAAAAGATTTTTGAAGTATTTAAGACGTTAATGAAAAAAATTTTAAAATGTGGAAAAAATTTGCAAAAAATACGTTATTCATCGAAAAAATTTTATTTCTTCACAAAATAATGTCCTTAGTATAACGTATCTAAAAAAACAGGTGTAAGCTTTTCTAATTAATTAAATTAGATACTTTTTTACATTTTTTTTTTTTTTTTTTTACAATTCAAATTTGATTTTCTATAAAAAAGTAAATGTTTTACAAAAAAAAAAAAAAAATCTGGTGATTTACTTTCTAAAACATTCCTGTTTATAACTAATGAAAAAAAATCCGGGGCGTGTATTTAATTTCTTGAAATTTCTTGAAAATATGTAAGTGGGTGGAAACATGTTGAAAAAAAAAAAAAAAAAAAAAATCTTTTTAACAAGATTTTCTGAAAAAAAAATTTCCTAAATAATTTCATTCATTTCTGAATAAGTCCTGAAAATTTCATTAAAATCCAACAATTATTTCATTTTTGCAAGAATTTCATAATTAACGTGTGTTTTCCGCGGGAAATGCGCAAAATAAAACAAACTTTTTTTTAGTTGTTTGGCACTGTCGTTAAAAAAAAAAAAAACAATTTTTAAGCAAAATTTTCTACGTGCTAGAAAGGAGTAAAAAATTTCAAGAAATATTTAAAAAATACTTTGGTCTTTCCTCTTCATAACATAAACATAACAAACAAAACTTTGTTTTCGTTGATATGAGTCATTTTTAATCGTGATATGCCGATTTTTTACGTGACCTAATGGACATACCTAAAATAAATAAAGGCGATTAACCATTATTTTCTTAAATTATGTTGTATCATAAAATATCATAGGACAACAATAAAAAGGTGTTGACTTGACAAGCATGTAATCACTAGTGTTTGTTTTAAAAATCATTTTCTCTTAACAGAAATACTTTTTCAGATCGGATTAATTATACTTTAAAATCATCTAATATTCCTCAAAGTTTCAGAAGAGGGTTTTATTTTTTGGAAGATTTTTCAAAACCGAGAATTAACTTGTTTACAAATGTGTCAAAAAAAAAAAAAATGACAAAATCGTGAAAGAGACCAAAAAAGCTGAGATTCCAACCAATATAATTTTTATATAAAAATAACATTAATACGGCATAATTGCATATTAAGATTCTTTGTTTTTTCTGTATATTTTTCTTCATAAAATACAGAGTATGCTGCATTAAATCTAAAACGAAAGCTTCAAGAATACTTTCATTTTTACAAATTCATTTTAAATAGGCTTGTCCCAGGTAACGCTAAAAAAGTGGTATACCCTGGAGAAAAAAGGTCCCCAAATGGATAAAAAAATTTTAACGTGTAAATGTTTGTTAAAATTAAAGAGAGAAGACCAAAGTATTTTTTTAATATTTTTTCAGATTTTTTAATCCATCCTATAAATTTAAAATTTTTTTTAAAAAATTCGTTTTTCTTGAATAAAAAAGTTAGTAAATTTGATTAATCGGACATCATTTCTGCCCGAGTTTGTAAACAACAACACAAAAAAAAAAAAAAAAAAAATAAAAATCAAACTTAGTTCAAAAATCAATTAAAATTTTTTAAAAGTCAGTTACATCTTTTTTTTTGTTATCTTAGGAAATTTAGAATGATTAAAGTACACTTAATGTAATTTGAAAGAAACATTACTTATTTTTTTTAGCAGAAAATTTTTTAATAGAGATATTTCCAACCGTGGTACTCACGCGAGTGCGTGATTGAAGGGTGTTAATTGATGGGTGTCAATATATTGACAACTTACGTCAAGGGAATTTATCGTACGGTAGCGCAGAAGTGATGTAATTCATTCTAATTTTAAGTGAACCTGGTTAGTAAATTTAAAAAAAAAAAAAAAAATTCACTTTAAATTTCTGAAGTAAAAATAACTTGCTTCTATCAAGAGAAACAAGTCTACCTCATGTGACATTATTTCAATGCTGTGCATCCATACTTTTGGAGACGATTTTAAATACAATTTTGGAATATTAAAAAATTTTAAAAATATCACTGGTTGTCAGATTTTAATAAGCTTTCAAATTTATGATCTTCAAAAAGTAGAGAACAAAATATGTCATTTCCATAAGGTTGCATAAAGAAACTTAATTTTAAAATATTTTAAAATTTTGTGACTTTTGTCATTTGTGTATTTAAAATAAAAAAAAAAAAAAATTGTAAAAATTCATTTTTCTTCAAAAAAATTTTTTTTTTCCAGATAAGAATTACCTTATGTTATTCAGAAAAGTCATAAAAAGCTTTTTTAATTAAATATTGTCTTAGTTTTATTGGGTTTTGTATGTTTACAATTGAGGTAAAAGTTTGGACAATTCTACACATGTTTTTACCAAAAAAAAAAAAAAAAAAAAAATTCAATGATTTAGAATCTTCAGAGTTTTGTGCATTTAATAAAAAAAAAGAATCTGGATACAAAAAAAATTTTTTTTGAAGTTTTCATAAAATTAAGTTCGGAGGGTGTAACATATATAAAAAAAACATTCCTAAAATAATTTCATTCATTTGTGAATAAGTTCTGAAAGTTTCATAAAAATCCAACAAGTACTTGATTTTTGCAAGATTTTCCAAATCAATGTGGATTTTCCAAGTGAAAAAAAAAAAAAAAAAAAAAAAAAAACACACAAGATTTTCAAACTAAATTTAAAATATGCTGCAAATGAAAAAAAAATTTTTAAGATAATTAAAAAATACCTTGGTCTTCCCTCTTTAATTTTAACAATCATTTACACGTTAAAATTTTTTTTTTATCAATTTGGGGACCTTTTTCTCCAGGGTATACCACTTTTTTAGCGTTCTGGTACAACACTAATTTTAAATCTTAGATATCGCAAATTAGTGGAGGTACCCAACTGACGATAAAAACTTAGTTTTTAAGTTTTAGGCTTTTTTTTTTTCATAATTTTATACTGTTTTTCGCTGAAAAACAAAAATTGCATGAATGTAAAGAAACAAAAAGCAAACATTTTGAATTAGAAAAAGGCGCTCAATTTTACGGGAAAAGAAAAAGACGCTAAAAATTAAGTGCATTTTATTTCATTTATTTAAATAAAAAAAAAAAAATTAAAAAAATCATCGTTATTTTCACGGATTGGAAGCATTGAATTATTTCTTTTGTTTGAGAGATGAAAGAGAAAAGACACGGTAAAAGAAAAAAATCGAAATTTAATTTGAAAAATGAGTAAACTTATCAAGGCAAATTAAGATATTAATAGTGATTTTACTACTTTCAACCCATTTAATACCACATAAGAATTTTAGAAACAAACGTTTTAAAAAGAATTCGAAATCAGAAAAAGAAAATGAAAAAAATTGTTAAGATGTCTAGCATTTGGCTATTTCATTATGTTTGTTGCAGCAACAACAATCAAGCTGACAAACAAATGGTAGGAGGGAAAAAAAAGGATGGGTTCAACAAGTGAAGGAAGTCACGATTTCTCTTGTTACACTATTCACAATAACTTATTGTTTTTTTTTTTTTTTAAGGGGGGGGGGGCAAATTCAGCGAAGAAACAGAAATGAACAAAATGTGAGAAATGCCCAAGCTTTTAATAACTTTAAGTCAATTTTGCTCGCCAAGATCAAATTAAAAGACTATCTTGCCTCGCACTTGTTTCATTCATTTCTCTTCCTCGTTAAATGTCAGGGTCAAGAAGAAGCTCCTTTTCATAATGTCGACCACTCAAGTGATCGAAATAAATGACAACTATCACTAAATTATTGTCTCTTTTTTTATATGGGGGAGGGGGAGAGAAGAAAATCAAAATGAGATGACAGTCGCAAAAAATTAGAAAAGAGCAATATTTAATTAAAACAAATTATGGAATGGACGACAGACAAATCGATATTAAAATATTTGAATATAAATTTGAGACAAATGACTCGTTAAGGCATTGTTAAGAGAAAACGGAGGATATTAATAATTCCCTATTACGATGAAGACGTAAATTAAATGAATTCTTCCTCAACCAACAAATTGTAGAGAAGGAAAAAAGCACAAACTGTTGCAAAATTAAAATATTTTGAATAAATTTAAATAAATATTTCAAGTTTAATAGTACAAAATTCTGTTTTGACATTGACACGTGTGAATTGTAGAAATAAAGACATTTTTTTGTTAATAAAAATTCAATGTCCACGACCATGTCCTTTACAAAGTATAAGAAAATAAAGTCATTTATATTTTTTGATGATGAAAAAAGAAAAAAATAACTAATGATGAACAATTACAGGAAGCAAGAGATTTTTCCCTCCCAGAAAAAAAAAAAAAAAAAATTTTCCTTCCTTTCAAGACACCATTTGCAAGAATAAAAAAAAAAAAAAAAGAAAAAAAAAAAGCGATTCACGGTGAAGAGATCAATTTTAATCTTTAAAATCGATTTTGAAACTAATCGATTTTTTTAAATTAACGCTCGATAAAATAAAAAAAAGTCAGTTAAAAAATTTGTGAACTTTTGAATTCAATTTCTTTATTTTATGACGTTAAAAATACTGGAACTCTAAAGGTTAATTCTAAATAAATTTACTCATCAATCAATTCTACCAATCATTCCAATTTTAATCTGAATAAATTAATAATCAATTCTTATCATTTGTTCTTCCTTCGTGTAGAAATGAATTCTTAAGCAGGGAGATAGAAAAAAAAAAATCAGCATTTTTAGAGAAATTAATGAAATAAATTAAAAAGTAATTTGGAATTCTTTGAGGAGCATAGGGCATATAGTCATCAAACTTCAAATAAGTGATCGATTTTTGAAAACCTGAAGATTTTTAAAACAGATCCTCCAATTCCTGACCAAAATCTGTTGAGAAAAATAACTACAATCTTTCCCTGTTACCAATTTTTCATTTCTAGTCTTTCACGCAATCAAAACCATTTTCGCATCAGTTTACGAATTTACTTAGATCAGATAAAAATTTAATGTTAAATTAAAATTTCATATTAATTTATTTAAAAGACAAAAAAAAAAAAAAAAACAATAATCGAATAATATATTTGAAATAATGAATCGTTGAAAAATCATGTCGGAATGCAGATGACCTGCTACAGTTTTAAGGTAATAATCTATATAACCAGATCGGCTTTTTTACTCTTTCAAAGAAAGGTCTTCATGAAAATATCAACATTTTTAGGTCTAATACATATGAAATATATGAAACAAAAAATAAAAATAAAAAAAATGAAAGCTGTGTCATTTTCTTCCTTATTTAACCAACACGGCCATCGAAAAAAATGCAGACTACTACAACTGCTACTCGACATTTAAAATTTCTTCTCCATTGCCTTATTACGAAGTTTTAAATATGTCATTTCAATACGATTGTCGACTTCATTTTCCTGGAAGAAGGAAGTTGATAATAGTGATAAAACGATAAATTTAAAATTAAATATCACTTACCTTCAGATTTTAATTTAGTTAGCACGAAGATAAGATAATTATTAAAATCTGGATAGGTGTTCAATTCCTCGAGTTTCTGAACAGCTGTTAAGGAATGATTTACAGGGAGAAAAACTGCATTATACATCGAAAGGATAAACGATTATTCTTCAAATAAAGCAACAGAAGAATCCCAAAGGAATTTTGAAAAGGGAATTATCCAACAGTGTCTCCAAAATTGGAGTTAACAGACAAATGATAAGATCGACTGATGTCGAATAAAACACGTGGGGCCTCCATTTCCCGATTCACTATCCACCTTAGATCTACATTTTAAAGCTAAAAATATAAACATTTTCTAAAAGATTGATTTTTTTATAAAGGATACTTGTTGAACTGCTCGCTGTGTAGCTGTATCAGGCGATTGAGATTCTTTCAATAGCTGTAAAATCTGGCGCAGTCCGGCCTCTTCTGGAGACCACGCCATCTTTCCTTGCAGTTGCAACACTAACACACACCGAAAATGAACGACAAAATGGCAGTATGGCTCCTTGCAGATTTTAAACTTTTAAAATGTACAATATTTTTTTTTAATAATTACACATTTTGACTAGCTTTTAATAAAAGAAATCAGATATTCTTTCAAAATATAAAAAAGATAATATTTTATTGTATTATATAACAGTTAATTTCGGAATCTTCCGAAATTGCCAAAACGTTCATAAGAGGAAGGATTTTATTGGTCAATCATTAACCATGACACTTTCCCAACATTTTCATGTAGATGTCCTAATATAAACATTTAAGATGATTTTTTTTCAACTGACTACCTTAATTAATCACGTATTAACTCTCGATAATATTTACATCGATCATACTGAAAAGATAAATTAATATTTTTAAAAGTAAATCACGTGTAAAATTTTAGTACAAATTTCGAACTGACCAATGAAAAGTATTGTTTTAGGCAACACTTGTCAGCTGGTCTTCAATCGCCGAGGTCATTACATTAACAACTAACTAACTAATGACAAAAAAGAAGAGATGTTTTAATAGTTACTATTGAATTTTTATTTAAATTCTTTCAATGCATTTATAAGAAAAAATGATTTTACCTTAGTCGGAGAAATTCATTACATGACCCTTATTGACAATATTCTTGCTTACTTTTCTATTGTTAGAAATGACGTAAGTTGTGAAGATGAAAGTGACAAAGTACAAGTAAATAAAAATACATCGTCTCTATTCATAAAATTTTCTGCTCAGAATTAAATAAAATTTAACGTGTTTAGTTTAAACAAGACAAGTTTAAGAAAATCCAAAAGTTAGATAGATAAAAAAAAGATTCCATTAATAAAAATATTAATTAAAAAAAAAAAACATTTATTATAGTAGTAACTAAACACAAATTCGAATAAGAAAAAAATGTGTTTATTTATTTTAAAACTAAAAAGTGAAAAAATTGCTTAGAATAAATAAAAAGGTTGACGAAGTTAGTAAATGTTGACTAGTTGACAGAAAAGAAAATGACTACATCTTTTTCTTCTTTATTTCTGGTTTTTTATACAATAATAATATAATTGAACCCTTTTAATTTTCATTTTTAGGGGATTTCCATGTTGACAAGCTAAAAAAAATCTCTTTATGTTTTTTGCCTTCGTTTCCATTCAACACCCAAGAAAAATGTCACAAAAATGCTATTATTAACTTAACGTAAAATAAATTCAATTTCAATATCAAGAAACTGAAAATATGACAAAAATTTATTAAATCAATCTTATTAGCATTCTTATTCATACCCAAATTTTGTTGAAACAGAGATTGACTATTGAATTGAGTCATTTATTAAAAAATATATACTTAAAAAAAATTAAAAAAGAAATCGTTTTTTCTTAATTTTTTTTATATTTCAATTTCCCATAAATTCATGGCTTTTTTCTTAAATAACAAGACATTACTTTCATTTTTGAAATCTTGGGGATTAATGTTTTAAATAAGAAGATAAAGAAAAAATCTAGCAATTAAAAAAGACAAGTATTGTTAGCAATCGCGATGATTTTTGCAAAACCAATAATTCACTCACTTGTTATTTGTAAAATTTGGTACCCTTCTCGATTCACTGTTGCCTTAGAATAGATTGCAGTGAGTAATTAAATTAATTTGTTTTGTAATTGCCAATAATAGAAAAGGTACCAAATCATTTTTCATTAAATTAAATAGAGTTATTTTAAAATATTTCACTGAAATAACAAAAGCAGATACTTTTACGTATATTTTTAAGCTGGTACAAAATCATAATTATTGTGGAACACTCTAGAAGCTCATTGATAAAGGATTTTGAGATCTATACATCAAATATTTTAAATAATTGGCATGAGTCATTTTGTATTGCCTCTCACTTTTTAAATTTGTATCTTCAGAACACAATAAAACCTTACACATTCTTTATGAAACATTAATTGCATAAAGATTTACTAAAAATATTAATTTTCAGAAATCAGTTTGTTAATTTTATTTGAAATTTGGTAAAATTAAAAACCCTATTTCAAACAGAAGTTCCGCCCTGTTGACTGTGGCTTCAGAATACACCGAAGTCCTGGGTATGATGATAAAGGCCTCTGATCAGTTTTGAGGTGTGTGGAACCACATCTTAATTGCTGTTGTTCCCAGGTGCACCCTGACCCAGGGTGGTAGCACCTGTAAGGGTCCCAGCTATGGGAAAATAGTTAACCCACAAAGTGGGGTTGAAACAGTATGAAAGTGTAAAAATAGGTTATATGTAAAAATACCAGCAATAGATTTTTTGAAAAAAATTATTACCAGCAATACATTTTTGAAAAAAAAAATACTACCAGCAATACATTTTTGGGAAAGAATATTACCAACAATCCACTTTTGAAAGAAATGTTACCAGCAACAAAAATATGCTGTAAAACAAACCAATCCAAACCAAACTAATCAAATAGAAGTTAGCCATTACATTTTAGAAACAATCAAACAAAATGATGATTACATATTAATGAATAATGACTGCTTAATTCTTTTAATAAAAGATAATTTTCTCAGGCAAATTACATGAAAGATAATTATCTTACTGACTTTAACTAACACCTTTGTATCTTTGAAATGGTCATTATATTTTTTTAGTACCCTACAATCTATTGTTCCAGGTATTGCTGAGTTTGCCATTCACATCTAGATTTCAGAATAATTATAAATGTAATTTTGTATTTTTTATTAATATTATTTTTGCTGTTAATAAATTCATAACACTCGTAACTGAACATGTTTCCTGTTATAAAATGAAATTTTCTTCCCATTCTTTTTCATTTATTCAAATGAGTGAAACAAATTTGTTTGGCCCATAATTTATAAAAAGAAATAGTAAATATTGAAGTTCATTTTCCATGAAATATTAAAACAGGTAACCTTATCTTTGTTATATTTTAATATCATTTTGTTGCTCAGCTTTTCTTTGAAACATGTTATACTCTCCACACCTTGATGTTTACCGAGGTTTATACCATCCCAGTAGAAAGATGTTTTACACTGCATAAATCCCAGTGTTTTGGAATACACTAAAGAAACTTTCACCATTAAAAAAAAAGTCAAATGTTTTTAATAGGAAAGACCTTATTCCTCAAATGGCATTTTAAAGCAGGCCACACTTAATAAATTCCTTTCTTTTTTTCTTTGAAAAAGTTAATCTTTAAATTGTTGTTTCTGATTGACCAGAATATACATTTAGTCTAAATAGATAAAAATAGTTGTAGAATCAAGCTGCAAATATATCAATTTGTGTAAAAGTTCAGGATATGTTGCAGCTTCTGCCAGTCTATAATCTGCACTTTTCCTTATCAATGTCATAACTAGGATTCCATATACATAAAGGTCAAAGTCACAAAGAAGATTCCACATATTAAGGTCAAAATCATAATTTGGGTTCTCTATACAACAAGGCCAAGGACACCAATATGATTTCATAGAAATTGTCAAGGTCATAACTAGGATATCATTTAGGGAAATGAATTACAACTTTCCACTTCCCTTTCTTTTAAAGAACACTTTGGAAAATATCTATTAAAGAAATGCCTCCAAAAAAATTTGAAATATTGATTATCAAACAAAAATGTATATTGTGCTTATTTTATTATTTCCTCCCATCATACTCTCAAATGAAATGAAATTTTAAAATTGATGTGAAATGAAAAATCATGGAAATATTACAATCTCTTAAATTTTTTATTGATCAAATAAAGAATGTATAAAAGTTTGTTTCACAATTATATTCATTCTCAATACACAAATATAATTCATTTTGAGAATTTTGTTTTAGCAGAAAGTTTGGATCATACACTTATTTTAAAATAAATTGACTATTTTAGCTTGACTTTCATATATACATTTTTTCCAGAAGAAAATAAAAGATGATTTTTCTGCTGGATATGTGGGTGGTGTAATGGTTAGTGGCTCAAAATGAGAAATTGGCAAGCTAAGTTCAAATTCTAGTCCTTGAGAAAAGTATGAGGTTAAATAGTAAGACAGACTTGGATCTCTACCTATGTTTGGCAACTGATCTAGGAGGACACTCTGAATTCAAAACCCAAACACCTGAAACTCTCCAAAGATGCTTAGATATGTGGATCAGATACAATGTAAAATAAGACAATAGATTTCAACAACAATGGATGATCCCACTGGTAAGTGATTATCCAGAATGCTGTTGATACCAATGGGCAGTGGGCCCAAAGAAGGAAGGATAGATGGATGAATTTTATTTTTTGAAGTTTGACTAGTGATAAACATAAACTTTCAATTCATACCAATCTTATCTAAGGTCAATTTTTATTACAAGTTTTTACAGTATTATTGGAAATAAAAAATATTTTACTAAAAGCAACAAAAAGATGAAAATATAAAAAAGAAAAGATATGTATAGTAGAAAGAAAATACTTTATTCTTTACCTTAGGGAAATTCAAGTACTTTTATTTTAATTTTGCATTTTACAATGTATTAGCTGGGTAAAATTCAATATGAAAGTATGGCTAAATACTGATTGTAGCAAATATATTCAAATCTTGTGAACATTTTGGTGTTAGGTCTTATTATCATTGCATTATATAGAGATTTAATGAACCTCTGGTTTGTAAGGTCATTTGTAAGAGATGAACTGACAAGGTTTGGTAGGGATGGGAAGAATTTAATAAAAAGAAACATGAATTATTATCAATAAAAACATGGGATTTGGATCCTTAAAAATCTTAACTTTAATGACAATCTTAATCATCAAATTTTTATTTACTTTAGCCATGACATTTCTCCAATATTCATACCAATTTCTGTCATGCAGAATCTTTTCTTTTAAAATGTCTTCCAGGTATCTTAGCACTTTGCAAAACCAATTTAAACTCTTCTATCACTAGCAATGTATTCTGTGTTCTGGGCTGTCCTCCTCTTTGTTGAAAAGATTCTAGGATACATATGCTTAGCCCTGGTGTTTATTTGCAATGTTATCAGTCCTGGCTTCAGCCACTTTCTCACTGCTGTAATGAAGCTTCCCTGTGCATTTTCTATAAATATTTTAATGATAATTGTGATGATGAGCTTTCCTCTTTGGTATCTCAATTTTATGAATTTAAGTGACCTCTAGCAGGACAAAGCACCTTGACAACAATCAAAGATTGTGGCAGATTGGTTCATGGAACACCACATTCAGTTTTCTGTGTTAAAGTGGTCTCCAAAGTCACCAGAACTCAATGAGTAACTTTGTAAGATGGAGAAAGAGAAGATTAGAATCCTAGATGTGCATCCAACAAATACAAAAGAATTGCAGAATAGCATAATGACAGTATAAATGCAAATTTCAAAAGAGTGCTTTCAGAACATTGTTGAAAATCCACAAACTGAAGTGGTTCTATAGGTAGAATGTGGTCCAATCCAAGTACTACAAGAGTATACCTAATAAAATAACTGATGAGTATATATATATATATATATATATATATATATATATATATATATATATATATATATATATATATATATATATATATATATATGTGTATGTATATATATATATATATATATATATATATATATATATACCATTTACGAGGCAGAAAAGGAAAAAGAAAGAAAAGAAGGCAGAAAGAAAGGTGAGACGAATCGTGGGTGATAAGCAGACACACACACGGCTAAGAGACAATGAATATATTGATAAGTAACAAATGGAAAAAGGGTGTCATTACAATGATAGGGAAATTCTGAGTAAAAAGAAAGGGAAAGAAAGAAAGAATCAGATGTGTTTTGATAACGGCTGTTATCTAGGGGTACGCAAACAAACGGCTGGTCGACTGGCCAAAGAAAAAATTCAAGTGAAAATATTATTTCGATAAGTGACGAAAAACAGGGGCTTTGAATAGATATGGAAAAATTAATCGCGACACACACGAAGTAACTACACTGACCGATTTTCTTGCTGCAGAACATCTTTATGCCTGCGATAATAAAATTGTGTTATCAAGAAATGTTCGCCAAAGAAAAGTCCAATTGAAAACGTTAATTTTGATAATTGACAAAACACAGGTGTAACTACAGGGCTTTGGGTAGATATGGAAAAATTAATCGCAACAACACACGAAGTAACTACACTGACCGATTTTCTTGCCATTAGAACATCTTTGGCCTCGATAATAAAAATTATGTTATCAGAAATATGTACCGAAAAGAAAATGAATGGGAACCCAGAAGTGTTTTTTCTTCTTTCTTCGAAGCAACAGACTGACTGAAACTTTGGAGATGTTTCTTTTTTGAGGCCGTGTTAAGGAGACCACCCATTCTGATAATTAGCGATAAAATACCTGACAAAAACCACGTGTAGAACAAGAGTTATGACCGCCATTGTCATATTGTCCCGTTTTGCAGCTAGAAAAATGATAACGGAGATTAAGAGGAAGAAAAGGGAAAGAGAAGAGATAATTTTTTTTAGTTAAGCGAGATATTTTTTTCTTCCTGAAACAAAGCCACAGATCCGTCCACGCCCGACTAAGACATCATTGGTCAAGTGGTGATCACGTGACGCACGAAGGAGGCTGTCGCCGCCTATCCAGAGTGTAGGTATGAGAAGCTGCTACGAAGAAGTGGGGAGGGCAGTTCACGCCCTCTGAAGTATGGTGAGAAGATGGGAGTGAGGAAAGGTTCCCAAAAATGGAAAAGAGTGGAAAATCCCTAGCCAGAAATAAAAGAGGTGGATATGTATTTAGAATTATCGAGGAACCCCCGACGCCAACAGACCCACCCCGGTTTTGGTCGGCGTCCATAAAAGCGAAGCCCCTACGAGCAGAAATCAGTTCGGGCTCCAGTGGAGAGTTGAGTTCCAGCAGTTCCAGTGAGTTCAGCTGACCAAGATTCACGCACATTCCGGACTCCTCTTCAACCCAAGAACAATTATTTTGAAGAGCAACTTAGATCCAGACCACCGAAATAAGTTTTTTTCGACTTTCGTCCAAAGACACACCGAAACACCAATTTCTTAGAGAGCAAACAACTTGAAGTGTTAAAACTTGCCTAACGGAAAATGACATGTCACAATCCACAGAACAGGTCGAGAGATAGATGCAGTCCCATGTATCGAACAACTAGACATAAAGTTTGTTACCTTTTTCTTCAATACTTTGAACTTTTTGAGTTTTCATTTTATTTTCTTTTATGCATATTTGTGTGGTATCACCCCCGTTGAACTCAGTTTGCATTACGGCCCCGACTACTGATTGATCTCGTCTGCCTAAGATCAATTCACAAGTGGGTAGGCAGACTGGAGATCAATGCAGTTACCTTGGTAACCAGGCGTTGGAAGCGAGTTGGGAACGATGAGGCTGATATCAAATCTAACCAGATTTCCACCGAATCACCAAAAGGTTAGAACGTCACATTTGGGTGCCTGTGACCGATACCAAGCCAGTTGGTCATCACAGGACGAGACAACACGACTGGCCGCGACAAGCGGACGTCACGTTTGGAGCAGCGATACCCGAACGAAGCGGGAGGCGAACAGCTGGCGCCAGCGGCGGGGACGTCTGGTGGTGCTGTTTGGGGCGTCACAACTGGTGCCGTGGTAGATCAGGATAGAAACGTCACAGTTGGCGCTGCGACCAGGGGACGACGTCACATATATATATATATATATATATATGTATGTATGTATGTATGTATGTATATATATATATATATATTTAATATCACACATTGAATGGTGGTCGATGTAATATAAAATGCTCAATGTAATATGAAATGTATGAAACTCTGAGTTTTGAAACCTTGTTACTACTGAGGAAAAAATGTATATTTAATAATATATATATATATGTGATAGAAATTATTAGGAGGATTTGATAATTATATTTAAGTAATTCATCGAGCCTGATAGAAATCTCAACAGAATGCAGAAAGCACTGGATGACCGTTTCGTCCTATATTTGGGACTCATCAGCAGTGCGCATCCACTACTGAGAATTGAAACCCTGACAGTTAGGTTGTCAAGCGAACATCATACCAACTGCTCCACTGTGCCTCGGTAACGAAGAGATTGCAAATCAGACTCAACAAAGCGCCGCTCGCTCACATATTCCGTGGTGGAACTCTACTGAGTTCTCTCTAACCATAGGATTGTGCCCCATGCAACAGTTGGTATGATGTTCGCTTGACAACCTAATATATATATATATTAGTCTTACTCATAGTTGGTTTATACCAACTAGATCAACTTGCATACAGACTTCGTGTGCAATATGTACTTAAATACATACTAACCAATAACTCCAAATATAGATTTGCATGTCTATTCAATTATTATATTTTCTTTCTTTATTAAGTCTTTTCTGCATTGTTGCTTAAGTAACATCTCTTGCATCATTCACTTACTTGAGATTCTAATTCTAATTTCTACACACAGACAAATTTTTATTGATAACCCATTAGTATTAATTTAAATTGATAAGACAATCCAATATTTAAAAACATGTGTTCATTCCAGTTCTTGCTTAGAATACATTTCATTAAGATACATTAAGATGCAGTTCAATTTAGGATTGAATTGAAATGGATCATGGTTGAAAAAGGTTAGTTTTTGCAAGGATTTTAAAATATTGGGTTGTCAGACAAATTTGTTTTTCCATTTATTTCAATTCTATTATTAATCAACAATTTTTTAAAAATTAGTCAATAATATAAATCAATAAATAAAAGTTCTAGAGGAAAAAACCTACAAAACACTACGGAAAAATATTTTGCATGTTAATCCAAATAAGATTGGAAAAAATGAACAAATTTATTCAACAACCCAATAAAACAGAGGAGAAAATGAATGAATGAGAGAGTGAGAAAGAGAGAGAGCTACTCTATGTGAGTGTGTGTGTGTGTTCACAAACTCAAACTGAGATAAAATAAGAAAAGACCAGCAAAAACGGCTAGAAAGGAGAAAGATTTATTAGAATGTAAAATTTAAAAAACTATATTCAGTAAAATCTTTGCTAAGATTATTTTTATTAATTCCTAAGAGAAGATAGTTGTTTTACTCATGTTTTTTCTACAATACTAATAAATTCTTAGCAAATTTTTAAGATCTGTATAAATAGAAAAATAGAAAACTTTGAGACTAATGAAGCCTTACTGAGCAATTTCAGCTAATAAAAGTCATATTTAACTATATTATCTGAGAGATGTCCTGTAAATCATTCAACTCTTGACTTTTTGCTAGTTTTGTTTTATGTTTTCTCTTTTGTTTTATGCTTTCTCAATGTGACTTGATTTACTTTTAGCATGATCTGTTATAATCAGGGTTACTTTATGAAGACACATGCTTTTTTGTGTCTTTAAATCAATTTCTCTTTCTTTTCAGAAGTGGAATTAATTGTTTGATGGCAAAACTAGACATGCTTAATACTAGTTTGATTGAAAATACATAGAAAGTGATCCAGTCAATTCAGTACTATTTGTTCAGCCTACATATGAAACAAAAAAAAAAAGAAAATTCACTAAAATCATGGCAGTTGATGAGGTTTTTAAAGCTTATAGCAGAAATAATAAACAAAGAAAATCACATGGAAAACAGAGACAATACTTGTCAATCAAATGTCAGTATTATATAGCAGTATGAATATTTATTAGTCAGATTCAATTGTCTGTTTTAACATTAAATATTTTTTCTATTTACCATTTTCATTTTTTCCATGATTCATAGTCTTTATTTAGGCAACATTTTATCAACAAATAAAAATGAAAACTACCCTTTTTAATTTTTTCCATGATTCATAGTTTTCAGTTTGAAATATCTTTTTTTATAAAGCATCATATCTCCTGGCTACTTAGTTATTTTACTTGTCATTTAGGAAATTGAAAGCAATACATATTTTTTTCACAAGGGATTCATTGCTACATATGCAGTTTTTATTTGTGCAGATAATGCTGCTATAATAAGCAATTATTGCTACCTGCCCATTCCAATGAACTAAAATCTATCTGTATTATTATTTCTAAAATTAAGTTCATACTATTTCAAACAAGACATATACTCATTGGTCATCATTGGCCACTTTCAGTTAGGTTTCATTGTCATTTTGAAAGCAGACTCTAGCCAACCAACTTTCAAGGTCATCCTTAGAGGCTATAGATTCAACTTTTAAAAAACAAAAGAACATACAAGTATTGCTGGAAGATTATCAAACACATTTTAATGTTTGTTTTTTTTAAATCATATGTGACTGCAAAATTATCAGAGCCAAATATTTCGAGTCAGCAACTTCTGTCTTCATTGAGATCCATAAATTACTGATCTACATTTTCTCCGAACCCCCTTCTAAATCCCTTCACCTACATACATCCGCTATCTTTTTTCTTTAATTTTTAATGAGAGACAAATTGAAAAATAATTCTTCCAAGTTTATAACCTACAACAAACAGGATGTCATTGACAGATATTTTACTGCAGTGGGAACATAGAAAAATCTATCTCTCCCTCATTATGCAGATTTCAACTTGACGCCCTTAGTATTCTCTTCAGCATATTTTTTCAGCATCTTTACTGAATCTTACTATGATATTCTCACACTGAGAATATCATTTTCAAGCCAGGATAACATAATTTTAGGTTGATTCTCCTCAAATATCATCAGAAATATTTTTTCCCAAACCAATTTATCAGTTTTATTTGACAAATTATTTTCATTTTGCTTGTGAAGCAGAAATAATGAACTATCTTCAATGATAAAAAATGAGAAATTAAACTGATACAAATCTTTCACTGGAAATATCTGACATTATATAATTGTAATGAATTTGTCACCGTGCACAACATGAGAAACCAATGATTGGATTCCCTTGCAATTTCAAGTTTTGATAGGGTTGGACTCAAAAAGCAATGCAGATGTCTTAAACAATTCATGCAAACAGACCTTTTATTGCATGAAATATTTTGATTTCATTTTAAATGGTAAGTACAGTCAATTTGGTTGATATTTCTTGTTCTGGAGTAGAGAATATTCTATAACATTTAATTTATTTAAAATTTACAAGACATAAAGCAAAATAGGACTGCAGTATGATGTCCAAGTTTGAGAAAACATTTATTATTCATTTGCAATTTTTAATACAATAGTAAATCAAGATTCCAAATTTTGTGTGTTATGTGGACACAATAAGATATTTACAAAACAAACATGAGCTTTTTTAAAAATGGATTTTTATTGTGTTTCTCGTGGTTGTTTCATGTAATAGTCATCATCTGTGTTGATTTCTGGTCACTGGAGACCTAAATTTTGTTATACCATGCTATTTTTCTTGATTTTCTCCTCTTGGCAAACCTCTTCTATTACATTCAAGTTATCTATTCAAAAAGTAGAGAAATATATGCAAACCAACAAAATGTCATATTCTCATTGCTATTTATGTAAGAAACAACATTGTTTTCCCATGAAGCATAAACGCAAAATGTTTGTTAGTTTTTTGACTTGATAAATATCTTTGATAACATAAGTTTGGTTTAATTTGTATTACAGCATATAAACCTCAATGGGTCATTTAATGCCAACATGATTTCTACAACAGATTTCTATGAATAGAATATGTATTCTTTGTAAGATATCCATTTATAGATCAGGTTTCATTTTCTGTAAAGAGGGTTTTTGTCAAGAGTCTGGTTTCATTGATGTATTCTTTTCAGATATACAGTTTGTAGAGAAGTTGATTTTATTGACATTCTCATTTGGTTTATATTTTTGATAGAGGCTGACTGTTTGAAGAAATATTATGTCATCCACATTTGCTTTCTCTAAAAAACTCATACATGTTGTTTAAATTATAGCATTTTTGTCTTGAGAGAGCAAGGTCTGAACACTTGGTTAAT
Source organism: Acanthosepion pharaonis (assembly GCA_903632075.3). Taxonomy (NCBI): domain Eukaryota; kingdom Metazoa; phylum Mollusca; class Cephalopoda; order Sepiida; family Sepiidae; genus Acanthosepion; species Acanthosepion pharaonis. The sequence continues at coordinate 108,542 of CAHIKZ030001105.1, read as the reverse complement.
ATAATATTTAATAGTGTATGGTGTTTCACATACTTGGCATACCGTTTGATCTTCATTGTTTAGCAAGTATAAGTGGGTTATTCTCATGTGGCCAATGTGTAAGGTGGCCAGTACTACTTCTTCCTTTTGAGATTTTCTGCAAGCCGACTTCCATTCTCCTAGTTCGGGTGAATTGCAAAGAGCTTATTGTGTGGGTTATCATCCCAGCACTGTTGCAATTCCTTTGAATGTATTTGTTAATGACCTCCTTATGTCAGTGTATGGGATTTTGGTTGTTGAATCTACATCCATATCTAAAGCTGATTTGGCTGGTAGATCTGATTTATTGTTACTTTCCACTACAATATTGCTAGGAATCTAACATAGTTTGATATCTTTATGTTTGCAAGTAGTGAACATTTTGCATAATACTTTGATAATGAGTAGGTTGTTGGATTTTTTTCTTCAAAGCCATTATGATGGATAGTGAGTTTGAAAAAATTGAGAAATTTTTTTGTTTGCTCCATGTAATGATATTGAGAGCTAGCACTATTGCATAAACTTCCACAGTGAAAACAGACCTTCCCTTTGAGAGGCGCTTTTTTTGTAATATTTTGGCACACTGCTGCACATCCTGTCTTGTTCTGACACTTTGACCTTTCTCTATAGATGGGTGTATGGTTAGGATGGTTTTCCAATATGCCATGAGACTTGTCCTGGAATGTAAGGGGGTGCTTTTTTTGTTTAGGGAGTTTAATTCTAACAAGACTTTCAGCTGCTTGGTAGGCCATAATGGAATACTGTTTGCAGTCATTTCTTGTATGTTTGAGAGTGAGACCCTTAAGTCTTCAGCAATGGATTTCATCCTGAGTCCATAGGGTTGTATTGTATTTTCTTTTTGTTGGAATAGATCACAATAATTAGGTTTAAAGTTACTGCTGTAAGCTGGGTTAGTTGGGCATGATTTTATTTTGATATAGTACTGTAGTGCCAGTTTAGTACACCTTAAATGTGGAGGTGTTCCATTAGCTTCTGTGTATAAGCTCTTCACTGAGGATGTACTAAAAGCCCCAAGTACCAGCCTTGAGGATAAGTTCCAGTGAGTATTTCTATGTATGATTTTCTGGTTGCCCCATATATGAAACTTGCATAATCCAGTTTTGAGCAAAGTAATGATCTGTATAATTTAATTGATGTTTGTCGATCTGTTCCCCATTCAGTATGGGCTATCACACACTGAAGTTGCAGGACTTTACTACATTTTAGTTTTAAATATTTTAGATGGGAAATGAATGTTAATTTTTTATCAATTATGCAGCCTAGGAATTTGTGTTGTTCCACTACTGTGATTTCTGCTCCGTCTAATTTTAAACAGGGTTTGATGTGCAATTTCTTTAATTTGCAGAAATGTAGGCATTTGGTTTTCATTTTGGAAAAGGTAAAACTATTTTCTGTGGCCAATTTGAGCTGTAGATTTTGTATTTATTTGTTCTTTATTTATTATTTCAATTCTTTTATTGGCTTTCTTTTGAGGTTCAGTTTGCACTATATCTTTGCACTAGATGTCCTTCAGGTAGTTCTGAAATCTGGACCAGTCATTTGGTTCCAAGTGTACAAGCTTCTCAATGAGGGCTCTGTATTTGTCAGGTTGACTGGTAATCATTGTGGTCCTTCCTTGCCTTAATTTTGCATAAGAAGGGACTTTCATGTAGCCTTCTCTTGTCTCCACAAATGAGACATTTCATTTATGTTTCATCTCGACTATCTCCTTTTCTCTTTTCCAGAAGTTGCATGATCAGGAGTATGCTAGATGGTTTTCCTGGCTGTCAACACATCTTATTTGATAGTGGCATTCTTTTTCTGTGTGGTCTGAATCCTTTTGCTCACATTTTTCACATGTTGGGTAACTTCTGCAGCTAATCCTATGATGCCCAAATTTTTGGCACTTGAAACCCCTTAGTGGAGCAGGAATATATTGTTTCACTGGCTCAATGTTGAACCCAACTTTTATTTTTCTAGGGATTTGAGGTGTGACAAAAGTAAGGATATACATGTCTGTTGTTATGATTTCTCCTTTTCTTTTTATTGTAATTCTATGATAATCACTGACCCCCTGGCTTCCTAAGGCAGGTGTGATTTCTTCAGGTGTGGCCAGAGACAACTCTCTGCTTCTAATGACTCCCTTAGAAGTTTTTGTCTTTCATGGTGGAAAACTTTCAGCATGTTTTCTATTTTCCACTTCTGCTAGCAAATTGCTATTTCTCAATTCCTTAACTGTTTCAGGTTAATCATACTGGATGGTATCTTTTCACTCAAGAAAGGGGGGGGAGTTTGCTAGAGGAGTTTCATCTAGTGATGTGAGCACAAAAATTTTGGAAATTCAGTATTTAATTCTTTTTTAGAATCAGACTCTGAACAATATCTTTCAGGCTTTTTATTTTGATTATTCATAATTTGATGTAGAAAAAAACTACTGCCTGTGCTTCCCACCAACATTGGAGCCCAGTATTGGGATGTGTCAAGGGGGAAACCTAGTCACCTTGACAAATTATGGATACACAAATCAGTATACACGTATTTGAGATAGAGTCTGAGCACACATTAAACTATTTGTTGCACTTCCCAAATAAGTGTACAAACTGGTATATTTACAGCCATGTCTAAATCTCGATCACTTTGAACTGAATGACACAGCTATCTATCACCTTCTAACATCTATAAATTGGATAGAGATGGTATTTTATGCCAGTGTATATTTGGGGTATTGTATTTTGATATAAAGCACTCCATAAATTGATATAGTTATAAGCACTAGGGCTTGACATGACCAGCTGAGTGATCAGATTGGGACTCTGTGACTACCTGTCTAGTTCAAGCAAGGGCCAAAGTAGTGTGTTGGGAATCAGAAGTATCTAACCCTGACTCCTGAAACCCTCAACCACCAGGATTCCATCCCCAGACATTACAGGTTGTCACCCACAGCAAAAGGTGGCCTCATTGAAGAGGGGTGCAGTCAGTGTATTCTGAAGCCCTAGCCAACAGGGCATGATAACATAAGTTTAAAACCTATTTTGCATATTACAAAATATTAATTTTAAGATTAAAAAGAAATTTATACTCACAAGGAAGAAAGATAGTGTTCATAGGAATGGAGAAAATATCTCAAGTGATCTTCTGATTTTTCTTCTCAGTAAATACAATAAAGGTTGTGCTGTATACTTTCACCAGTGTCCCACTATATACTAAGAATAGACTGAAATTTGAGCACAAGCAAACAACAATAAAAAATGTTTTTCCTGTATCTTTTACAGAATTTTAACAAATTCTACACATAAAAACAAAATCATTCACATGGATTCACCTAAAAATGTTATTTAAGTATTAATTAAATTCATATTAACAGTGTTATGTTTTGCATATCTCTCTGCATAGTAGTAGTCATAGTACAGTTCTCTGTGTCCTGAATAACAACCGGGTTTGCTAGACATAGCCCTTCTATGTTCATCAGTTGTTCTCTATTTATACTTGGCTATCTAGTTTGCATACGATACTACAGTCAATTTATTCCAAAATTTTATTGGCCTAATAGTAAACATTCTAGAATAATAATTTCTTTCAAAGTACACTCCATAAAACTTTGTTGTTTGGAAAAAAATTTGGAAAACTCTGTTTCCTGAAATACAATGTTGATTTTCTGTATTGTTTATTTTATTTAGTTTCTTTTGTATTGTAGTTAATTAAAGCCTAACAGCAGTGAAAATATTTTCTTACCTGAACACATCCTTCTGAACATAGAGACATGATTCTTAATTTACATGTTTTATGAATTAATAATTAAAAATAAAACTCAGTCATTTTATATTTCTCTGCTTTCAATTTCAGGTTATCTTATGACAGTTCCAGGAACAAAGTAAGTCTATCAGCATTCATTGCCAGCCAGGAGTAAGCCCTGTCATTATCCATCATGGGCAAGGAGCAAACCCTTTATGCATCCACTACAGGCAAGGAGTAAACCCTGTCAACATCAAGCAATGAGTAACTACAATTCAAACATTGTTATTTAAAAAACAATTTAGATATCAAATTCAAACAACTTGCTTTTTAAATGGACTTTACACTATATGGCCACCACCTAGGAGATAATGTAATGTGTCATAAAACTATGTTAATTTGTTACTTTATTTTAAGCAAAACTTTTTCTCTTCAACTTGAACTATCTTGAAGATATCCACAAATAAAAATGCTCATGTACAAAATGAAACCTTAAAAACATTGATAAAACTGGCAAAATGGATGACTTAAAGAATTGCTTAAAATATCAAAATTTGAATAATTCCTCAGGTATATTCTGTCTGACATCCTGGACACCAATTCTTGAAGTAGCCACCATCATTATTCTTGTTTTTATTTGTGTTATTGGTAATTCCATTCTATGTTTTATCATCTGTTATAATCAACATTTAAGAACACCTGCCAATTTGTTCTGTATTAATTTGTCTTTAGCTGATTTTTTAATTGGAAGCATTATCCTACCTTTCTGGGCAGTGGCAACCTCTTGGCAGGCCTGGCATTTACCCACAACTCTTTGTTTCATGACAGCCTTTATGTCTATTGCCCTGATGACAAGTTCAACTCTTACATTAGCTGCAATATCAGTTGACCGATATCTTTGCATTTGCCACCCATTACACTATCCAGTCTTGGTGACACACAAAAGGGTACTTACCCTGATCTTTTTTATTTGGCTATTTGGCCTCCTTCTGGCAAGTTCACCTTTTTGGGGATGGGGCAAATATAAATTCCGTCCTCAAAAAATACCACTCTGCAGTCCAGTCTTTACTGGTTATGTGGCATACTCATCCTTTCTGTGGACAGTCATTATTATTGCACCTGTTATCATAATACTGTGTTCTTATTGCTTTATTCTGAAAGCAGTTAAAAATCAGGTTCAAAGAATTGGGATAGTTGAATCACAAATACCTCAGCCACCTAGAGACTTGGAAAGAATCAGAGATTCCCAGAACCAGAATCATAATACTGTGAACCATTGCAGAATTGTTCATTTGTTCTTCTATAGACATAAATCCATAAAAACAATCTTCACTGTTATTGGTAAGTATTGCTCTTATTTAATTACTGTTATATATTTTTAGGCAAGCTGATAAATGCTTTAAATTATAGTAAAATTAATTGAATATATCTTAGATGCATAGAAACACATGGTCCAGGTGGGCTATATAAAATGGCAAAATTTTATTTGGATTATTATTTTTTACACTGTTTAAAAAAAATGAAGAAATCTATTAAAGATGAAGGGAAATAAATGTATGAAATGTAAGAGAGAATAGAAGGCATGTAGGTTGAGAGGCAATAAATATACAAAGGCAGTAAGGGAATAAAGGAATGTAGGCTATGAGGGAATAAATGTATAAGAGCTGACAGAGAAAAAAGAATGTACACTTATGTGGCAATTTTATGGAATTGTGGATTTTAGAAGCTGGCAAAGAGTCAGTAAAGTACTGAATGAAAAAAAAGTATTTTTTAAGGAAAGGAAATCGGATAAAAACTGTTTATGATACAGAGAAATGGTCAGTGAAAAAACAAAACAAAATAATGACAGTGAAATTAAAAAATACATTTTAAATAAAAGGAAAAATAAATCCACAAGTTGTTTTGACTAAACATTTTAATCATTGTTGAAAATTAACCTTTTTTCTGATTATGGAATTTATGGGAAATAAATTTTTAGATTGTAACTATTGAATAATTATGCATGTGTAAATATGAGACTTCTGTGATGTAATGGAGGGCTATAGCAGCAGAGCGGAGAAGGTCTTGTATTTTTTACAGGGTTTTATTTTAACAAAATACAATAAAAAAAGAAATACAAGAAAAAACTACCAATGCAAGGAAGTACTGAAAATTTTAAATATTCTTGTCACTAACCATATTGGCAGCCTTTGATAACTTATGGCTAAATTCTAAATTTTTTGCACCCTTCCACCTCCACAGCCAACATTTGTCTCTGCAATGGCCCTGTAATGAGAGAAGGGACTTTGCCTTTCTTGTCATATGCTAGTTGGTGGGGGATAATGTAGGGAAAAGCTAACCTTTTTGTGTGTGATTAGGTGAACCAGTTAGATTGAATGGAGTGGAGTTAATTTTAGAAATCCTCATATATTCAGATTCACAATAATGGTAAAATCATTTTGCAGGCAGGCACTGCCAAATTACAGATAGGAATTGCCATGTTTGCAAGCAGAAATTGCCAAGTTACAAAAAGAGTAGCCAGATTGCAGAGTTCCAGACAATACTATGAGAAAGCGCCCAGAAATCACCTAAGCCAGATCCTGAATTTAGTTCCTGAGAGAAATCACCTAAGTCACTTCCTGAAGCTTGATGCTGGCAGAAATTGCCTAAGTCACATCTGAAGTTAGTTGCAGAGGGAAAGTGCCCAGAGCAATAAAACTGTTGGCTTGTTTGGTTTAAGGAAGAATCAGCCATAGAAATCCACAATCACTCTTACCACTGAAATAGAATTTAGATTTGCAACACCAACAAGTTTACCTTTCTTATAAAAATATTAAAATCTTGTTGTTACCAAGCAAGTCAAGTTGATAACTTTGGTGAAGTGACAACAGAGTGATGATGCCAACCCAGACACTCATGCTGTGATTCTTAAAGCTGCCTCACCTACAGGAAGATTTTATTACAACCACAGGGTTTCTTCTAGAGAAAGACACCAACTTTTGTGACAAATGCAGACAAATATTCTTCCTCTATAACATGGACAAACTGCTTAACTCAGATATGGACCAAATCCAGAAATTTCAGTCTGCCATAACCAAGCTTATTGAATGAGTAGAAGCCATGTCAGTAAATTCAGGACAACATGTCTTAAGTTATCACAGGCAACATTTCAGTCAAAATAGACACAGCAGCCAACACAACTCAAAAAACCACACCTACAACACCAGAAAGTGTTGGTATCAGTATAAATTTGGTAGTGACACTAAAAAGTGCACAAAACTCTGTATATTCATACCACCAAACCAGAGAAATACCTATTCTGACCAGTGATGATAACCACTATGTTTGGACATTCAAAAAAAGTTGTCTATTTTACATTTGTGACTCATGTCATGGATAGGAATTTTTAGTCAACACAGGTGCTGAAATTAGTGTTATCCATCCAACACCACAAAACAGTTTAACATCAGTGCAGTATAAACTCCAAGCTAGGAATGCTACTAAAATTGACACATATGGTGGAAAATCACTCATATTAAAGTTTTTCATGGATTTTCATACACCCATACTAGGAGCAGACTCCCTCACACATTACAACCTATTAGTGAACATGGCTACCAAGACACTGATAGACAATGAAACTCAACTAAAAATCTGAAGAACTCCTTCTCAGCATCTTTCAATGGATAGCAGTTCAGCACTACCAAATAACAAGATTTTTCATGAAATTATTCATAAATTCCCATGGATTACAACCCCATTCAAGCATACAGAATCAGTATTACACACCACTAAACACCACATTTAAATGACAGGTCAACTGACTCCTTCTACCCCATGAAGACTAGGCCTGGCAAAATTGCAAAAGGAGAATTTTAGCATATGCTACAGTTAGAAATAATTTAACTTTCCAAGAGCCAGTAGTCATCACCATTATATTTGGTGCCAAAAGCAAATTCTTCTGTTTGGTACCCATGTGGAGATTTTTGAAGACTGATTCCACATACATATGTTTTTGTTGTGGGATTATTTCCATCAGAATTGATTCAATCAAGGCATACTACAAAATCCCTGTTGAAAAAAGGGATATACCCAAGACTACTATCACCACTCTTTTCAAATTTACCAGATGCCATTTGTTTTAAGAAACACAGCTCAGTCTTTTCAAAGGTTGATAGAGAAAATGTTAAGAGGTTTATTCCTCATGTTTGTATACATCAACAACATGTTAATAGCAAGCAAGAATATAGATGAACACATGGAACAATATGTTCCAGGTGTTCATCTATATTCATTTTCGTTTTTGAATGCTTGTAGCATTTTGGATTAAAAATGAATATCAACAAATGCACATTTGGTGTGAAGAAACTCTCATTTGTAGGACATAAAATCAACGAAACAGGATTATTCCCTCTCCCAAAGTAGATAGATGCTATACAAAATTTCCCACAACCAGAATTGACTTGACAACTTCAAAGTATTATTAGTGTGATAAATGACTATCACAGATTTTTACCATATTGTTCATCATTATTAGCCCCATTGACAGACATCATAAAAAGCACTCAAAAAAAGAATGCAAAAGTTTTACTTTAAGGTCCTGTTTTAGATGCTTCCCTCATATGCATATTGACATAGTTGGGACCCTCCCCAATGCACTTGGTTTCAGCCTAAAGCTGACCATAGTGAATTGTTTTAGTTAATGTTCTACAGATTTTCCTATTTTAAATACTTTTGCAGAGACTATTGCAAAAGTTGTACTGGTCAACTGAATTACATGAAGTGCCATCTGTGATTACTACTGACAGAAGATCACAGTTCCAATCTACACTCACCCAGGAATTTGTCAACCAACTTGGAGTTAAATATAACTGAACTATTGCTTACTATCTTTGTGCCAACAAGATTGTGGAAAAATTCCATGGACAGCTAAAAACTGCATTAACTACAAAGTTTGAGCCTTATAACTGGGTAGATAATTTACCTATTAAGCTTCTATCAATTCGCAATACTATGAAAGAAGACCTACACTGCACATCAGCAGGCATCCTTTTAGGAACTTCACTGATATTATCTGGTCAATACTTTGAGGTAGACAAAATATCAACCTCATCTATTGACTTTGTCAAGAAATTAAAAGACAAGATGAACAGATTATCTTTTATACCCACTATATGTGTGACTAAACAATCTTTTATACCTGCAAATGTACATAACTGCAAGTATATTTTTCTAAGAAATGATGTGGTTAAGAAAACATTATTTCCAAATTATTCAGGTTCGCATAAAGTGTTCGAATAACACAAAAAATATGAAAAGAATGACACGATAATCTAATCACAGGCAGCACATGATATTTGAAAGCCTCTTCCTGTGTTTCTCTTATGGGGTCAGTCTACCTGGATTTTAGGTGGAAAAATAAAATCTGTCATGTCCACAAATTACAATACAAAGGTATAAACAACATGAAGAAATGATCTTTGCAGAAAAGGAAGAAAACCAAGTTAAATATGACAATAACATTTATACAATAGATACATGTATTTACATGTTGAACATGAATGTTCTTTGATGTGACTATGAAGAGACAAATAGTTCAAAGTGATTTGTTGCAAGTGAGTCTGCAAGTTTGAAGTTATTTATTGCAAGTAAGCCTGCAATGTTTGAAGTTATGTACACCACACACTAATATAACACAGTGAACAAAGAAAAGCCGAGACAAAATTTACTTGTAGATAGAAAGATCATCACTGACTGATTTGTTGTCATGGTAACATGTGTTGAGTTTGCTGACTGTCGTTCACCAACTGTGTCAATGTAGATCTGATCCTGACGGCTTCATTTCAGATCTATTCCACTGAATGTTCTGTTTCAGATCTGTCTGTTAACTGTCCTGTTTCAGATCTGGTTGTTGTTTTTATGGCTTATGGGGAGTTGGTGATTGGCTCACAAAATCTATCTGATTTTTGGTAAGAACGTATTTTGTGACCCAAGCCCTGACCTATTTCCAGGTCATTTAGAATTCTACTATGTGGACGTCGTAGAGAGCACATCACAAGATTTGTCATATTCAATCAGGTTCATGTAACCAATTATTTAATTTTGGAGTCATGTTTTGTACAGAATTGTAAAGTTTTTTCATATCTACTGATTTTAGTAGGATTTATTTGTAGGCATATCTTACTTGTGTTGTGCTTCACTAATTGGCTGTAAAATATAGGAATTTATATCCTATACTCTTTTCACTTGCAAAGCAACAAGATAAATTTATTCTTGCTACAATAGACTTGAGACATATAAGTACTCCAGAGACACACTTACTGAAGGTTGCTTTGAACTTTCATAACTTTAAATTTCTTATTTTACCCTTCTGTAACATTAATACATTTATTAATAGTTGTTTGTTTGTGACATTTGTCACCTGAACTCCACTAAATATTGTTTGTGGTACTAATGTACTTGTAGACATGAATAACTCCCACTCCTATAATAGTGCTGAGAGAGAATAAATTTTTAGTTTGGGAAACTTATTCTCACTACCCAATTAGGATCAAATCATAGCTCCCAACATGATAAAAGTATGTGATTTATGTAAACAAATATACAAATCTTAAGGAAACTAAGTGGGCAAAAATCTTTATATTAATGGAAACAAATATGAATATTGACATAGGGCTGTATCAATCATGCACATTACATCAGGCACATGATATAATTTAGTTCATTTTTATTATTTGATATAAAAGGAAAAAATAAAGAACTTTCTTTATTATGATAATTTTTACTTTTTTAATTAAATTTAATTTATAAAAATCAAATATGAATGTCACATCTTTATCAAAAATCACAGAAATGTTTATCATGAAATCTTCCATATCATGAAAAAATATGTTTGAAACTATTTTCAAAATCTAGCAAATATTGGTTTAGCCAGAAATTATATATTAATTTATTTTTAAATGACATTCAAAGTATTTAAGTTTAACTAACTTCATTTAAAAAGATTGCTTTTGTTTTGTAACTGTTGTCCTATGAGAATGCTTTTATAAAATATTTGCTAAAAATTGGTGATATTGTTGTTCACTTTTCTTTTTTTTTTTAAAGAAGCAACATTTTTGGCATCTGATGCTGTTTTATTTTAAGAAATGTAAAAATGCAACTCAAATGCAAAAATGATTTCTGAAGTTAATGAAAAGATACTGTGCATGATCAAAAGTATGAAAATCATTTTGCAAATTTTCTTGGAAGTTTCTCACTGAATCATGCTCCAAGATCATGTAAACCAGTTAAGATTGATAAGATTGATAGCATTCATATCAATAGATATTGATAGTGTTCATATCAATAGATATTGATAGTGTTCATAGCGATAGATATTGATAGTGTTCATAGCGATAGATTACTTGAGAATAATCTTGTTTATACAATGCAGAAGATAACCAGCATACCCAGAATATTGAAATTGAGTGATGAAATTTATTTGGTTATGTTTTTAGGTATGCAGACAGAGCAGAAGGAAATTGCCCTGAAAATGTGTAATTCATTTGCTCTTGTACACTTTTGGTTATTTTAACCACTTTTATCTTTGGTATGCATATTGTACATAAGTTAAATAAGAAATGACTAGATAATATTTTTACAGATGATTAGCTATTTAAATATAATAAAAATGTTCTGTTATTTAAGCAAATTCTGATAGATATTGAAAATGGAATAATTTCTAGCAAAGAAGAATACAAGAAATAACAAAGAAGGCAATATGAATGACCTTGACTTTACCATAAACTGGCTTTCATCTTGAGAAATTGACGTTGTATAGATGGTGGGATTGAAAGGGAGTCTCATATTTTCATCTTTTAGAGAAGCAAATGCTTAACTAAAAATGCATCCAATTAAATCAAGTGAAGGCAGTAATTTGTAAAGAATGTTAACAAGAATGTTTAAAGAAAGGGTATAATATTACATCAAGATAACATTATATAGCATATTTAGCAACAGGCAAATATGTTTCCGGCTTGGCTTTTACTAATCTACCATATTCAACAGACATTGCTCCTTTAGATTATCATTTATTCCATTTTTTTTTAGAATTTTCTTAATGCAAACAATTTCAATTCTCTGTTAGACTGCAAAAGAGTAGTTCTTTGCTGAGAAAGATGCAATCTTTTAAGAATATGGTATTATGAAATTGTCTGAACAAAATATTTAAAAGACAGTGTAATAAAATGGCGAAATGTTGTTCAATAAATTTAATGTTAAAAAAGAATTTATAATTACTCTATAAAGTAATAGTATAAAGTAAATAGTATAAAGTAATTTACTTTATAAAGTCAAAACAGATCTAATGATAGTTTCTCCTAGGTGAATGCAGGTTTAAATCCTGCTGGAGTGTGCATTTTTTTTCTCTAATAAGATTTCTTGAATATTCAGGCTGGTAATTGAAAATAAATAAAGATACTGTTTATTAAATGAACAGAGTATTCAAATGATCATTACCTCATGAGGATCAACTTCATTGCACTGATAATAGTCAATGAGACTAGTTTGTTTTGTTCCAATTGTTTGATTGTGTATGTTATTTTAAAAACTGCAAGTATCTTTCACCTGCTTTTTTAATGAGAAGATTTGCATGAGTCAATGATTTAATGTGTTATTTCTAAAGTTCTAAAACAATTCTACACAGACATGCATTAGTGTTTGTGCTATCTGTTGTGGTTGTAGAATTTGTCACACTTTGAAACAACATCCTAAAACTGGGCAACATCTACAAAATATAAAGCAAGATTACAATTACAGCAATTTATTTTGTTTTGATTGCAATAAAAAAACAAGACAGAAAAACATATTTAAAAATAATTAGGAAAAAAGTTTTTTTTTTAGTAAATAACAATTTTTAGGATAAAATGTAATTACATTAACAATTTTGTTACTATGAAAAAATCCTCATAGTGTAAATCTCAAAGTAAATGTCCAGTGTATTATTTAACCATAAAGTGAACTTAGATAAAAATGGTGCAAGTGGAATGAGATGGGGGAAAATGGCACAAATAATTTTGCATGCACCTTTATTATTAATTATTTCACTCCAAGCAAGGTGTTAATGCCACTAAGATGCAAGTTGATAATGCCACTAAGATGTAAGGAGTTACAGAGAGTGGAAGAAACTGAGAAAGCATTATGGATGAGAAAGGCTAATAAAAGAACAAGATTCAAAGAGACATAAGATGACAATTGATGCTGAATTTAATTTTTGAAGATCATAGTTTACTGGAAAACAAAAATCTGGAACAGAGTTCCACAGGCAAGAAGTGTAAGAGAAGAAACTATTAGCATAGAACTTATGGTTACATTTCACAATTTCACTGTAAAATGATGAAATCTAGTTGCCAATCTAGTAGTACAGTTAAATACATGAAGTTGGGATATCAAAGAAGAAATCTCATCAGAATAATTGTCATGAAAATATTTATAGAAAAGGTTCAGAGAAGCTACATTAAGGCAGTAGGAAAGGGACTGAAGCTGAGATGCCAGGTCAGGACAAATAACTTCTTTGGATTTTGTCAAGCATCTCTAGATATGTAAAAACATCAGACCAGATATATTAATTCACCTAAATGCCACCCCTCAAAACTTGCCTTTTGGGCATGCATCCCCCCACACACACACACTACTAGACCCTTTAATGATTGTATGTAGCATTTACCCAGTGGCAAAAAAACTGAAAGTAAGAACTGAATTTTGATCAAATGAACAACTTGAAAGCATACTGTTTGAGGTTTGGATCTGTTATGAAAATATTCTTTCTGATATGAATCCATTGTTTATGCTAACCAATCCAAAAAAGAAAGAGGAAGAGAGAGATTTCTTGAAACATGCTATCAAATAAAGAGAGAAATACATACAAAGAAAGATAGGAAGCAAAAGAAAATGAAATCAACATGCTTGCCAATAACATGAGAGAACTACTTGAATTTTCTAGCAAAGAAAAAAGAAAATGAAACTTATTTGAACATGCTGGTCACCAAAAAGAGAGAATCACTTGAACTTTCTAACCAAAAAAGTGAAGAAGAGAGAATCATTTGAACATGCTTGTCATTTGAACAAGATAATCACTTGGGCATTCAGACCAACAAATAGATAGGAAAAGAGAATCATTTGTACATGCTGGTCAGTAAAATTACTTGGACATTCTCATCAAAAAAGACAGAAAGAGAGAATCACTTGAAATCTCTAGTCTGTAAAGAAAGGAAAAGAAAGAGAGAATCTTTTGAACATTCTGACCTATAAGAAGATAAAATCACTTGAACATTGTCATGAATAACAAGAAGAAGATAATCATTTGAACATGCAGTTAAAATGAGAGAGATAGAATCATTTTGACATTCTGACCAATAAAGAGAGAAAGAGAGAATCATTTGAAGATTCTGATGAATAAGAAGTGAGATCACTTGGACATTCTGATCAATAAAAAGAGTTAAGGACTTGGGCATTTTGATCAATAAAGAGAGTTGTAAAGAATAACTTGAAACATCTGGTCAGTAAAGAGAAAATAACCGAGAGAAAGAGAATTACTTATTATGGTCAATAGAGAGAATCAACTGGACATTCTGACCAATAAATAGAAAGAGAGAATCATTTGAACATGCTGGTCAATAAGGAGCAAAGAGAGAAATGTTTGCCAATAAAAAGAGACAAAGAGAGAATCATTTGAACATGCTGGTCAATAAATGAGAAAAAGCGAGAGAGAAACTTTTAAACTTGATCATCAATAATAAGAAAGAATCACTTGATCCCAGCAGCCAAATATAACACAAATGGTGACAGATGGGTTTGTCCTCTGGTCATTGGTTCAGTGTTATCCTGAACAAAACATCTCTGCCCACATTATGTTTAGAAGATCACAATGTTGAAATGCCAGACACCTAAGTCAGTCATGTGCTTCAGAAATCTAAAGTTCCAAAGTGTGATCAAGTTTTGATTTAACCACAATACGTAATATTTTAACAAAATATAGTTTATATTAATTGTTGGTTACATAGATGTTTCAAACTATTGTCTTCTTTTCACCAATTCTAATGTTTGTCAACAGTATGCAGTGATCTGAAGTTTGAATCACCTATGATGATGGCAGAACAACAGTCATGTGTCAGTATATTTCCCCACTTTTCAAAGATTGAGATGAAAATCAAGTCATTTTTGTTACAATTGCTACTATGATTTTCTCTTCGCATGTTCTCTTCTGTTTGCATTTATCATGTTCCTCTTTTCTCCAAGGGGTTTGACCGAATTCTGATAACCTACTTCCCTCAAAATATTCTTCTTATAAATGGTAAATATTTCTTTATATAAACAAATCACACCAAACATTGATTTTGATTGAGTATTTTTATTTATTTATTGGAAAGTTCTCTTCCTGAAATTATTCTACCAAAGAAAGAACACCAATTGATGGATAAGTTGTTATGCAATCAAAACTTAATCTCAAATTTTTTTTTATTTTTAGTGATTATTTTTTTTATTTCAGTCAAAGAAGTAATTTATTATTTGTCATCATTTTTACCTGACCTGGTGAGTGTATCAAGGGAAAAGAGATCCATGCCGAGTTCTACTAAGTGACTAAGTTATCTCCAACTTTGTTACATAGATAATTAATATTTTACTTATTATGTGTCTTTAGGCAGCAAAAAGAAAAATACTTTCAGAAAAGAAATCACATGAATGTAACAGACAAGAGAATTTAAAATTCTTGTATCAGTGTTCATTTTTTGTTTTTAGTGTGTAGATGCATGGGAGCAGTGTTAACTGTTGTAGGATTCTTTCATTACTGGCAACCAGGTGATATTAATTTGCATATTTGACTTAGAGGATTTTTTAAGCAGATTCCAATAAGTTTATTTTTAATTATTATCACAACATATTTTTAATTCCTGTAGGTTTCTGAAGTTGACAATACAAAAAGTTTCAGATAGTGTTCTTAGATATCAATAAACACATATAGCAAATACTGCATAAAAATAGTTTGGGATTTTATTAATACTGTTCATTTCATTACAGTTTAAAAGATAATTTTATCAGATATGTTTATTGCATGAAGGCATTTCTTCAAAATTATTTTTGTTTGTGTAATTTCAACATGGTCTAATAAAATCCAGGAAAAATTCATGCAAAAAAAAAGTAAGTTAAAATAAGTTCATTGAATGATTACTTCAAAATATCAGGAAAAATAAAAATACATTATTATCAAACATTCAGATAATTTATTCTCACTTTGTACTCATGCCTTTGGCAAAGGCATGATTCCACTTTCTCTCTCAGCTATGGGTAAATATTAGGGTAGTTGGAGCCCTTCAGCTCTGTAAAGCAGTCACTGATGAGTGTTTGGCCAACCCTTTAAAAATTTCCTTGCAACTGAAACCATAACAGCAACATCTCTTGGCATGATTCTGAACCTCCTTGTCTTCTCCAAGGAATCTGTAGGAATAAGCAACAATATATTGTTCAATGCAAATGCCTGCATCTGTGTTACTTGAGGACATTTAAGTTGACAATTAAATGAAGACATTTGAAGATCCAAAAACAGATACAACAGTATAAAAACTTTATTCCCTACCAAATCTTGTGCCAGTCACAAAAATTTAGTCTAGTAGGAATAGCAAAATATAATAATGGGTTAAAAATTACAAAACAAGACAACCACTGTATAAAATTTTAAAAGGAATAAACACATTTATTTACACAATGAAAAAAGGTACAAATACAAAGTTTGCACAAAAATTTTCTTTTGCATGCCTATTAAGGTAGGATAACAATTTCCGATAGAAAGGATTACCAGCAAAAATGAAACAAAATTACTGTTTGGGAAAAGACAAATATTTTGAAAATAACAAAAAAAGTAAACAATATAAGAAGGTAGCAAAAAATAAAGGAGCAACAACCTTTGAGAAGGAACAAAAGGATCTACTTTTACTTACCCCACGAGTGTCTCAGTAATTTTTTGAAAAGACCCTTTTAATGTCACACAGTTTGTGCTTGGGAAAATTTTTTAGAATTCTTCTTTTTCTTGGCTGAATTTTCACTTGAACTTTTGGTCTTTCTGCAGCTGACCAATAATGGTACTTTCTTTGATGTTCACAACCTGCCTTGTCCTGTACTGTCAAAAGTCTTTTCCTCATCTCTACTGACCTGAGCTCCATTTACCATATTTGACGGCATATAAGGCGCACTTTTTTTTTACTAAAAATATCTTTTAAAATTCCACTGCATCTTATATGCCATATGCAGGTCTACTAATTACTAATTTTTTCTTGATTTGCCCTGTCAAAATTGGAGTGCATTTTATACACCCGTGTATCTTATATGCAGTCAAATATGGTATTTTAAAAATTAGGCCCACACCTACCCCACTATTTGGGATGTTACTAGAGCTTGAGACCACATCTCTTATTAGACAGTATATACAAAAAATAATACTCCATAAAATGGAAATGGATCCTTCACAAATTTTGTAGGTTTTAATCGCTGAGCTGAACTGAAAAGGTCATAAAAATGTGACAGTTTTTACACAAACCGTATGGCCTTCATAAAAATATACTTCTCTAAAAAAAAACATGTATAAAAAAAACAACCTATATGATTATGCACTTAAACAAGGCTAACAGTTTTAAAATACTAAAAATAAAATTTTTATAACATATCTTGAAATAGCTTCACTTCATTTTGACAGGATCTATCTATCTATCTATCTATCTATCTATCTATCTCATTCTGTTCATATCTATCTATTTATCTATCTAATGTGGCTAATCATGGATGATATCAAAATAGATTTTGCATTCAATGTCACACCAGGCCATCAAAAATTCAGGAGTGAAGATCTGTGACTGCCTCAACATGTAAAGACATGATTGACCCAGCTGCACCTGTTATGTAAACAAGTGGGAAAGAACTGTCTGACAGATATATAAACACCCACTCAAGAATATAGCATCCACATTCGGAGAGGGCCCCAGGACAACCACTGGTCAACAGTGATTTATAAAATCCAGAATTGAATAAAATGTCATGTTACATATGAGAGATTTGGATCCTATGTTTTCATTATGTAACTTGCCATTATCAGGAATCTTGTAACTTGTCATCTTCCAGAATTTGATGATTGACAATGAATATTCATAATTCTATTCAAAATCAAGAAATTTATTTTGTGAAAATATTTCTTCAACTCTTTTTTTTTAATTCAACAGATCTCCCGTGATCAAGATATTCCCCTAAGTAAAGCACATCTAATCAAGTATGATAAATATGTCATTGGCTGATTGTGAAAGCTGTCAAAAAACAATATTTATATTCAGTGATGTGTGTGCCTACCATAATGAATAATAAAAAGCTTGTCTTGCAAATTAATTTGCAAGTCTAATGTGTTTGATCCTTAATAGGTATCCTTGTGCCAGGTTAAGCTGAGTTTGTATTCATTACCTGTAAAAACTTCTTGGTCACTATTTCTTTGTTAATGACTTAAATAAAAACTATTCCAATAAAAAAATTCTTGTAATTACATTTAATTAAAAATTTTAACAATCTCAAAAAGAATTCAACATTTTTACTTCATTCACAAAACATAAGAATGGAAATGATTTATCATGTAAATTCATCCTCTCAAAATCATAATACAAATAAAATAATATCAGGATAATAAAACAAAGTAAAATTGTAACAATAGTAGGTTACCAATTAATTACAGGAGTCATCAGTTTGTAGTAACATTATATCATTTTTTGAATTGGGATATTTTCTTGTGTTGGAAAGAGATATATGTTTTTGTAATAGGTTGTCATGGAAATATTGTGATCACATGAGGATTTTTGAAATGAGATAATGTAGTATGAAATATGATTCGGTTAGGACTAAGAAGTATACATAAAAAATGAGATACATTTTGTCACTGTAGCATCTGAGAGAGAGAGAGAGAGAGTTTTTACCATTTCCTTTTATAGAGCTTCATTCATAATACTACCTAGTGGGTGCTCAAAAAAGGTGGGGTAGTGCCACACTCTCTTTGCATTCATCACTTCTCTACTTTTGTATAACATGCACCTTCTTTTCACACTAGTTAATAAAATATATAAAGAATAACAACACATTTTCATCTGGGAGGTATGTAAGTGTGTGGTGATAGAGAAAAAAATAAATAAAAATAAATAATAAGAAGACCAAAATTTCACCATCTCTAAAAATAGATTGATAGTATAAATTGCCAGGCAAATATAGCTATCATATGGCCAACCAATCAGAAACTTTTTTGCAACATGGATATAAGAAAAGAAATAAACAAATTATAATAAGGAGAAAAAAATTTAAACATTTCTAAAAATAGTTCGACCAACCAATAAGAAGGCTTTCACAACCAAGATATAAGCCACAAGCCAATGAGAAGCAAACCACTCTTTTCAATATGAAACACCAGATGTGTATATAACCAGATAAAAAATAAACCAAAATCTAAGTTGATAAATTAATTTTGTTCATTCTTCGATATAGCTGAAATTGTAACATACCCAGAGCTGACAACCTTACATAGCTAAACTGTCCTTACCACATTGAAAACAAACATACCTCCCTTCACCACAAGGTCAAATGGTGGCTACTACATTTAGATACATACATACATTCATGCATATATATATATATATATATATATATATATATATATATATATATATATATACTTCCACCTGGACTCATTCTCTCTATCTCTCATATGCACCTGTACTTATACACTTGAACTCTTGAAAATAAACTTTTGCCATATTATGTATTATTATATTGTGAATTATATTGTGATATATAAAGATTTATTTTATATTATTCAATACTTTGTGCATTTTTTAAAAATCATTACACAAGGCAGATATACACCCAAATCAATTATACCAATATATGGTGGAAATGGATGTTGTCATAACTGATAACCTCCTAAATACCATAAGTGAAAGCACTAACAGATTTGTATAAAATATAAATGGGAAGGGAATTAAAAACATATTTAACAATTTGAAAACAATAAGTTGTGCAGTTTTACAATTTTAATTTTACTACTATTTTTACAAAAAATAATTTTCTTTTTTCTTTCTTATTGAATACAAAAATTCAAACATTATATTGATTTTATATATATATATATATATATATATATATATATATATATATGAATGATGAAATATAGTTTTAAAAGTATGCAATATTTATGGCTTAAAGTGCTCAATATCAGGGATAGAGTCTATGTAAATATAAAAATGGATATTGAAGTCAACACCCAGAGGTGACAGTCTAGTCTAATTCATGATGAATGCAATCATCAGGTCTGATGACTGAGTTTAGCATGAAACAGACTGTCACCTCTAGGTATTGATTTCAATATCCACTTTTATATATATATATATATATAAAGAAATATAGTCTTAAGGTGTGCTATATTTATGGAATAAAGTGCTCAATATCAGAGATAGAGCGTGTGTAAATATAAAAGTGAACATAGAAGTCAACACTTAGAGGCGACAGTCTGTTTCATGCTATATGCAATCATCAGGCTCTATATATATATATATATACATATAAATATAAATAACTAGACTCGTTTTGAAAAACCCTCGAATTTTTGATTTGCTAATCAAATCAATCTCGAGGGAAAAAAAGGTTTTAAAAAAAGAAAGAGCTACAAACATGAACTTCTGCCGACAAAAAAATCGCACAGATGCAGGTCTGAAGCCCAAAGAAAAAACCCCGATACGAGTAACAACTAACTAACAAAAGAGCTCAATACAACAGTAGAGCAGACCTAGATACACCTAGTGAGCCAGACAAACCTACCTAGGTTTCACCTAAGCGGATCGTCAGGGAAAGTTTGGCCAAACTTTCCCTGACGATCTGTTTAAATGAAACTTGTAGGTAGGTTTGTCTGGCTCACTAGGTGTATCTATATATATATACATAGAGAGAGAGAGAGAGAGAGAGAGAGGCAGAGACAAAGAAAGAAAAGAGAGTGAGAAAAAGAGAGTGAGAGAGAGGGAGAACAATATTCTTCATTGATAAATTTAGATAAGAAAGAGAAGTTCTAAGAATTTATTTTTACCTGAAACAAAGTTTATAACATTGCTGATTAGCAAGTTATATCTAATTTCAAATGACTTTTGTATTTACACCTTAAATTGTGAAATAAAATAAAAGACATATTTACTAAACTTAGCTTAGTCTCACATAAAGGCACGAATATGAGGTACCTACTGAGAGTTAAAGTCAGTCAAACAGCAATGATCTGCAAAACTAGCCAACTAATCATTACTCTACCATATATATATATATATAGATATAATCAATACTGTATGGTGACTGACATCACCTTAAGCAATGAATGCTGATCATTTCAAACTGCTAGTCACCATTCATTGATGGTTTATATGACCACTGGTTATCTATCTATCTATCTATCTATCTATCTATCTCTGGGTTTGGGTGTGTGTTTGTATCTGTCTGCAGTGAGTGAGTGAGTGAAAGAGAGAAAGAGAGAGAGAGAGGTTGAATGCTAAATATATATGCAAACTGATATACCTTCATTTACTTTTGCAGGTGCATTTTTCATATGTTGGGTTCCTTATGTCATCTTAAACATGTGGTCGTTAAGCAACAACTCTCAACCAGTTCCTTACATGGCTAACATGGTAACAACATTTTTAGCTTTTTCCAACAGCTCAATTAATCCAATTTTGCTGATTTTTCTCAACAAGGACTTTAGATCTTGCTTCAATAATCTTTTTACCAAAATCAGAAATTGCCATCACAGAGTTCATCAGTAAAAAGAACCCAAAAGAAAGGCAAAATCCAGAAAGAATGAATAAAATAATGATCACTTCTGATATAAAGAAAGAAATATTTGAGTCCAGATGAATCAAGATACAATAAAAAATACTGGAATATTCCATACTTATCACTTGGTAAGCATACATTTAACCTTTGAGGGAAGAAATCAAATTCTTTTGTCTGAAAATGAATTTTTTATTTTATTAATTTATAGCCATAGAGTTTTAGAAGCAAAAAGTGAGATTGCCACAGTGTGTCTTTTTTTAAGTGTGTGTGCAACTATTAAGTAAACTTATTTTCACATTATAACTAAGGTTACTAAAACTCCTAAAGACATTATTTATCTTTGCTAGTTAATTTCTGTCCACCAATGTAAACCTTCCTCTTCAAAATTTTCCTCAAGTTTCCAATCAGCTTAAGATCAGACTAACAAGCTTGTAATTTTGTCAAGTGAGTGTCTTTTAAGCTCATTTTATTCAAATCATAATTCATTTTTTTTCTCCAGATATGATGAAAGACTGCATGCATAAAAATATTCTTTCTAAAGTTCTTTTTGAACTATGGCTCAACAAGCTGTTATATTAACACCATCTGGTCTTCACCATGGAGACATCTCCCTGTGTGAGAGTGGTTTCTACCAGTAAATCCACAAAGCATTTACTTCATCTGCCTGGCTCATTGAGAGTAACACAGCAATCATTAGAGAGAAAAAAGTGATGAAAAGTTGGATTTTGTGTATTTTGTTTCCTGTTTCATTCAGTTTTCCAAAACGCTTAAACATTTAATAAAAACAGATTTTTCATTTTATCTCTCTTACTACTGCACATAGATCAGCAAAAGAAATTTTTAATTTGTCCTTATCAAACAAGCATCAGAGTTGTACAAGAATTTCAAGGAACTTATTCAAAGTACATATATCTTTGAGATGAGGTATTATGATTACTTGTATTATTTACATTGCTCAGACTGTTACTCTCATTAACATAGTCCCAATGTTTTGGCCATTGTACGCTCCAGTCTTCTTCAGCTGATTGGAAAATTCAAGCTGAACCCTTTATTTCATCTACTGGGGTAGATGGCCTCTTCTGGAAGTCTCAGTTATTTCTTTTTTAACTTTCCAAGTTTTTTGTTTGTCACTGCTGTGGCCTGGTATTGAACTCACAACTCTTTGGGTCTAGTCACTGGATCTAACAAATATCTTTATTCACTGGGCCATGTGTCCTTGATGACACCTGTGTATGAATTATTGGGACTTATAAACCTAATTTTTCAGCAACCATTTTTTACCAGTGCTAATATTGCAATTTTTTTCTGTTATTATTATTGCAGTTTTTACCAGAGTTTATATTGCAATTGTTTTCAGTCATTGCTTTTCTCTAGCACTCCTTATTACTGGTTCTCATATTGTATTCATTTCTATGTTTGGTCAGCTCAGGAGATTTTTGTAGCCTAGCATATGTACTGATTCCTTAAGTTTTTGTATTTTCCAGTAATGCTGTCTATCCGGAAGAGGCATAACACATGGAACTAGAGCAATCTATCCCGGTGGACAAAATGAAGGGTTTGGTTCAAAATTCCAATCACCTGAAGAAGGCCAGAGCATACAATGACCGAAATGTTGTGAATATGGCAATAAAGATGAGTCTTAGTAATGTAAATAATGCAAGTAATCAGTGGTAACTGTTGATCATTTTTGCAATTTTCAGTGTAATTTTACCCTTTGTAATCTCTAAAGATATTAAATGTAATCAGCCTGACAATCCATTTTAAAGCTTCAAACTTACAATGTGACTATTAATTTGAGATCTCAAATTTCAGGGTATTTCATGCAAATGGCATTCATTTGCTTACATCTGTGCAGAATGAAATGAGTATTTTCATGAAAGTTGAAATCATTTTTCCCTTCTTTATGATCAATAAAAAATAATAATTGCTTCCTATTGATTAGATATACTTGTTAATTAGCTAATTATTTGATATCACAAGCAAGTATTTTGCTAAAAAATTCTCAATAATTGTATGACATTCATAATTTAGGACTAACATACTTGCCTCCAGTCAGAGACACAAGCAGCATGGTTGCTAAGCATATACTTGGGATAGATTTGTTCCTACCTGAAAAGACATTGACTCTTTTGTCACAGGTCCTCTCCTTTTAGATTTATTAATGATTCTTTTAGAATTAGAAATATTTTGTTTATTCAGTATCAATGGAAGCCAAAGCTAAAGCTGGAATATCTAAAGAAAGGCAAAAGAGACAAAACAAAAGAATATACAGAGAAGAGCAGAAAGGCAAAAGAGGAATAAAATTTTTCTTTTTGTTGAGCAAAAATAAATCTATAGATAAGAGAACATTTCAAAGTGCAAAGAACATGAGTTTATTTTTCTGTTATTAAAAAATATAAAAAAAATTGATGTTCTATTTTTAAAACATGTAGTAGCATTATTTCTATATATTTTCACATAACAATAACTGGCAAAATGAGAAAAACATTTTTTATTGGGTACTATTCAAATAGACTGGTCCACTCATAAAAATAAGGAAAATTTGAGAGTGAATAATTAATTTTTTGTAGATTAGCATTCATTAAACTTCTTTCAAGTCACAGCATTTCTATTGATTTAAAATGGGGGGGTGATGTTCATAATATCAATACAGTGTAAAATCGATCCCTGACTTTTTACAAAGTTATTGGACTTAGATTAACAAATGTCTATTTTTTTGTATCAGAACACTGACTAAAAAATTTTTCAAGGTCAGGGCTGATGTATGCTTCTCAGTTATGGAATCAACTTTGTTTCCAGGTTAACTTGTTACAGTTTTATTATCCATAATCATGTACTCGAGAAAGTCTGCATCAGCAACTGTATACCATTCCAGAAGCTTGAAGTCATTTGCTTTAGGACCCAATATGATGATAATTTTTAGTATTCCAATTTATTATCAACTTCAGATCGAAATTCTACAGCTATTTTGGAACAAAGCTTCAACATCTTTGCCTGAATGTCTGGGATGAGGAATTATCATTATTTACATGTGTTCTCATATCCTCATTTTTGTTGTTGTTATCCCAGTGTTTTAGCTGTTGTGCCATCTGACCTTCATTAGGTGTATATTGGTCCATGTAACCTACAGGGAATTTCATACTGAACCCTTTATTTAACCTATGAGAGTAGGTCATTCTTGTTCCACTGCTCATGAATATGTACATCACGTTTAGTTCTTATTTTAGTACTAGTCAGTTATTGCTCACCCAATGTTGGTTGACACAAGTGATGATATTTACAAGGCTTCCCATTCAAGTAAACACATCCCCAAAATTGTTGATGAAAATGGATGATTTACATGAGCTTTATACTGCAAATGTGTACACCTCCTACAAACAAACTATAATAATTGATTCCTGCTCATTACTTGTTTGTCATGCACAGCAGCAAGTACATGGAGAATTTGTATTAGATTTTTGCCCTTGCATGCAAAATCTTATTACACCTTTCATTTCTATGGTTGTCTACTGCTTTATGGTGGTAGGCATCTTCATTGCAATGTCAATCAGTATTAAGGCTGTTACAAGAAATATTGCATAATCTATGTTGCTTTATATTGACAGCTTTCAAAATGTTTTAATTCTGGTCAATTTATGCCTATCTGTATTTTACTTTTCAAACATCCCTTACAGTATGGCACACAGGGTTGAATAAGAAGAAATGGGGGAGGGTAAGACTGTGTTGTATCAGTTTTTTAAGTAGGATGTGCAGGTGGTGTAATGGTTAGAGTCTTGGAAAAAATAAATTGTTCAGTGGAGTTAAAATTCTGGTCAAGATCATTATATTCCCTTTTTCACAAATACCCTTGGTAAGGTATGAATCCATTTTTCTTCCCACCAAGAATGGGTTAAATAGCAGGGCAGACTGGACTCTTTAGTTGTGGTTAGCAACCAGTATAGAAGAAAGACAACTGTAAATTCAAAACCATATATGGCCCTGGTGAGGCACTGTAACTAAGGTCCCTGCTCAATATAGTTGCAGTATAAGCCACATGTTGACTCTGTGGGTGTTGAACAAACACAAATGGACCTCAGCAGATGAGGCCTCAGCAGGAAACAAGCAGCCATAATGAAGATGTGAAATCACATTGATTTGCTGTGTGCCTTCAAGTTGAAACAGCTCTGATGAAGTGTCTGTCTATTTACCTAGATAATCAGTATTCAACATCCATGTTTTTTAGTTGAGGTTCAAACAGCAAGAACAAATAATGATGGTAAAAAATATAGAGCTCACCCATCCTTGAGGCCAGCTCTATTGTTTATTGTTATGAATAAATAATAGAAAGCTACATTCAAGAGAAGAAAACAATTTCATTACAAATGCATTGATTGGTCACAAAACAATGGAAAGAAGAATATTAATGAGTTTATCATGCAGATTTTATTGATTATGAAAAAAAAGCATGTAAAAGGTTTTAGTAACTGATGAAGTGTTTGAATGAAAGAATAAACATTAATGAAATGAATCACTATTAAGAAGAGGTGGTAGAAGAGGGTGTAAATGTTGGTTTCAAAAGTTTTATCAATAATTGTACTGTTTTCAAGTTTAAAATAATAAATACCATATTTTCCATTTAAAATCAAAAGCCTAAATTTAAGTGAATATTATTATCTTCAACTAATATTATAAAAATTCTACTTTCCTACTAACTCCAAGTTCTTGTGCTAGACACAAAACTAAGTTGGTAGAAACAGCAACTCACAATAATAAGCACAAAATTAAGAAACAAGATGACCACTGTGTAAAATTTTAAAATGGAAAAACACATTTATTTTACAATTTATAAAAATGGAAAGGTACAATACAACGGTTTCACCAAAAATTTTGTTTTGTGTGCCTATTTTGGCAGAATAGCGATTTTCTGAGGTAACAAAAAGGGGTTACCCAGAGAAACAAGAAAAAAATGTTACAATTTGCTTGATAAAGACATGGATTCAAAGACAAAAAATTAAACCCTTTAAAAACAGAAAAAGGGGAAAAAATTATAGCAAGCAATAACAAAATTGCCCAAGGCGGAAATTTCAAAATGTACCCACCTCTGTTCTTAACAGATAGCTCAAATGGGATGTCTCAGCTTGAAGGGGTTTCGTATTTTCATGTTGTTTTCTGAAGGACCTTTTGAAATGTTATCTAGAGTTCTTTCAGTATAAAATTCTTCTTAGGAAACCACAGAAAAGAATTTCAGTTCTGGGGCAGAAATCTGCATTGAATCTGTGTGCTTTTTCTTTCCCTATATTGATTTATGACCTCCTTCAGCTGGGCCAGTCCTTTGAAGCATGGGCACTAAATGCCTTCTTCCTCCTCGTTAACTGCTTTGTCATTCATTACATCCCTTTTGATCTTATCAGCTCTTTTTATCAGTCCTTTTCATTGAAAAAGATGAGTCATGCTGGCTCTGGCCAGAATTTCACAAGGGTCTGAAAAACTTGATTCTCATTGGCCAGTATATATAAAACCCTTCTCGAAGTATTCAAAAAAAATGAATCCACAATAAATCAAACAATTTTGGTGGTATCAATCACTTGAGCCTAAAAGGCCATAAAAACTAACAATTTTCACAGAAACCTGCTGGCCTTCAGAAAAATACAGTTCTCACAACAACAAAAAAAACATGTATTAAAAAAACAACCTAGACAATTAAACATAGAATTTTAATATTTTTAAAAATAATAAAAATAAAGTTTTTATAATATTTTAATAAGTTTGTTCACTTGTATCAACAAAATAATACCTCTTTACAATATCATCACTATTTTAATAAAATAATACCTCTTTACAATGTCATCACTATTTTAACAAAATAATACCTCTTTACAATGATATATTCTTTCATAAAAGAAAATTTTACTTTAAAGTTATACATCAGTACTTTTATGAATGATTGTTTTGTTCTTTAAAAGATATTTTATTTAAAGGATAACTTTATATAATATCAGATATTTTCTTTATGGGATATTTTCTAAGATTATAGGATATATTAGGAGATAATGAAAAGTTCTTGGCCTGATCAAGAAAGGGTTAAAAAAAAATTCTGCTGTTTAATCAGATTTAGGAAAGTGGGTCAGGCCACCAAGAAAAATTTCCTGTCAAAGCTAAAAGTAAATTCTTATAGTTTTTAATTGTATATCTACCATTCTGACTAGACTTATTGATTTACTTTTTCTGCATACCAGCTCCTCTATATTGTTTATGCTGTGCAAAACAAATTTATTGATAAATGACATTTCAAAGACAGAATTTTTCTATTTTTTCTGTTCAATCCTTAATTTTAAATGATGACTCAATATTAAACTTCTGCACACTTGAAGGTTGCTATGACATTGTCTATTAGCAAGTGTGTTGCATCCTCCCTGTCACCTTCAGCTGCATAAATATATAAAGAAAACAAGTTGAGGGGCAAAACAGTTTTGTTGTTGGTGCTTGACAGGAGAGACTCAGGATTTCTACTCCAGTTGCTGACTCAAAAGGTTGTGCTTTCCACTTGGACAAAGGTCACTTTTTAGCTTACAAATCAGTTTCATTGTTGTAAAATGAATTCATAATGGTGAATCATTTTCATCCCAAAACTATATTAATTCTTCCTTTCTTTATAAAGATTTAGATTTGTGTTTACTTAGATCTACATTGGGCATCACTCTCATCTATATAATTTATATAATTTTATGAGATAGAATGTGACCTTGAGAAATGGGATGAATTTATGCTTTTCTCAAAAGTCTTTGATGTGACATCATTGAATAAAAGTTTAAGCTTCCATTCATCAACTTTATTTGCTGTCATCTTTGCCAAAAATAATATGCTAAAAATTTGTTTCAAAAGAGAGAGAAGAAAAAGAATTGGAGATCAAATTCTGGTCTACATTTTGAGAGAGACAGCATTAAGCATATCTCAATAAGCAGGAAAAATATTAGTAAGTTTGACTCAAGTGATAAAGAAAGTTATAAGGTGACATCTTGATTAGACTCATTAACACAATCCAGTAGTTGTGGACATGACAATAAACTACATCTGGGAGCAAGGCCTCTGATTGGGAAATTGGAGGCTTTGAAGAGCATGGAGTCACTTGTTTGTTGCCGTTGTTCCCAGATCCACCTTAACCTGGGGTGGTAGCATCTGTTAGGGTGCCAGCTATGGACAAATAGTGAACTCTAAAACAAAAACAAAACACTATGAAAGTATAAAAATACATTTTTATAGTAAAAATACCAGCAATGCATTTTTATATAAAGAAAATTACCAACAGTACCTATTTATAGTAGAATTATCAACAATACATTCTATCTGTAGTTGAAGGCATACAGTTGCATTCAAAATATTTAGATTTTGTCATTAAATAACCCATAGATGTTGATATAATGCTAAACAAAATCAACTAACCAATTAACACAATCCAGAGAAATATGACTTGAAAAGGCAACAAATTTACATGTGAAATTATATTCAATACTTTGTTATGTGGGTTTTTATGTTTAGGAAATAAATAATAATTTTGATCCATTCAATCTTCAGAATGTCACTATTCCACCATTGCTTTCCCAGGGTTGTATTGCTGATGAGGAGAGCCATGAATGGAGTTTTGTGAAGACTGTTGATCATTTGAAAGGCAGCACCTCCAGTCTGACTTCATGCTGGAAAAGTCACACTCACAAAATGAGAACATTGGGAGTGCAAGATGGGCTACCATCATGGAACTGGCCATTCCTTCCAATAACACCCTGAAGGAACTATTGCAACAGTACAAGAGAATCAAAGAGCTTGTAGTGTTTTTAAAAGCAACTTTCAGGTCAAGCCAAGTCTCATTGAGCTGATTCCATGGATTCAAAGTCTTCACAAAAACACCATGAAGATATTCAGTTCAATGATAGCAAATGTTGCTAGCTCTGTAGTATCATCAGACTAATTTTATGGACTAATCTCTAGATTCTGAAAATACATTGACATGAATTTAGAGAAGCTATTGGTGATGTAAAAACTGATGGAATTGAAGGCATCATCATTGGCTTTGGTTCTTTTGATCCAGACATGCATTTCTCAAAATCCACTTATTTTTCTCATAGCTTCTTTTTTATTGCTTTTTATAAGACATCCTGTCTCCATTGGATTAAGAATTCCAACTGTCTCTTCTTTGTACAAAAATAATAATCTGTGATATTTTTGCTGCTCATAGATACAGATAACTATGATGCACTTTTGAATTTCTTCAGTACCTTATTTTAAAAATTTAATTAAAAGTATGAAACTGTCATTTTATCACTCTAATAGGAATGTTTTTAATAATTTCAAAATTATCACAATTTTTTTTGATGAAATCTTTTATAAAAATTAATGAATTTGTATTTAGGTATACATTTAAAAAATTGAATATTTTAACTTTTTAAAATCTTTTGTTGCAGAATTTCCAAAATTGATTTGTTTTTAATACAAGTAGTACAGGTTGTGACAAAAATTAAAACAGCTAACAATATTAGTCTTGAAAATGAATAAATACAAAAACAAAATTAGTTTAATTTCACCATAATTTTTTAAAAAATCACGTTTTTTTAATTAAGCTATTTAAATCACCTTGAACAATTTTAGATGGAAATGTTTAAGAATTGTGCTTGATGCATTTTTATTTTTTATATTAAGAAGAGTAGCACATTCCAACTGTTCACAATCAAAATCATTTCATTTTTAAAAATTGTCATTTACAATTACTTAGGTTGTGATAAAATTCTCTGAGTTTTTTTATCATTTTTTAAATTCTCCATTGTATTTCTAATTCTGTTTATGATAGGCAGAAACAACACATAAATATTTGTTAATGTTTCATTCAAGTTTTAACCAAAAATTGCTTATTAAAGCAAAATTATTTCTTACCGTTAGATCCTAATGTTTTTACATTTACAGATAAATAATACAAACATTTAAATTTAAGCTATTCAACCATCACTTTCCATTCGGGTTTCATTCATAACTTTAAAAAGAGCATAAATTTTATTTTTTTTTGTATGTGCATGCACACAATTTCTTAAACACCTGTTACTATTGGTGAGAAGTAAGAACTTTTAATTTTTAAGAAATTAGTTACTTTTAGAATAAATATAATTTTAATAAAAGATTTTTATTGTCCCAGCATTGTCATAAAACCTAACCGGTCATCCTATCAACAATATTGATGGGATAACATTAATCTCAAGCCCAGCCTATGGACATCTGTGTAAAAGTTACAATACTTTATCTTTTTTTTAAAACATTCTCACTATTGATTTTAGTAGCATATAATAATGTTTCATGGCTGGAATGAATGAAGTATTTATACTAAATAAATGAAAGTGAGTATGAGGATACAGAAAGTTCAGAAAACTATAATGGAAAAAGAATTCAAATGAAACAGTTAATAAGAATGTATTAAAAAAATTGCTTGATTAAGGCTTGGGATTGGAATTAGTGAAAATTGAAACACATATTCTTCATTTAAAAGGGTTTGTATGTAACAGAATCTTTGAATGACTGAGAGAATAAAACATTATCCGAGTATTTTCCTATTCACCCAAAATACATGTACTTCTCATTGCTTGACACTACTTTGGAAAATAAAAAATATATTTATGGGTTTATCTAGCAGAGCTGCAGCTAGCCACCCTCACGGCATTTAGATTTTGCCAAGGGAATCTTTTTTATCTGAGGAAAAGCCAATATGACAACTCTAGTGTCTGAAGATTTTATAAAAAGGAAAATTCCACACCAACAAAAAAAAGAAATGGACTTAAAAATATAGATGAAAGAAGTTGCTACTAGTGTTAGACTGACTATTCATAGTAAAAGGCCTAAAAGGAAAGTAGTCTTTATAAGAGACTAGCATTCACTCCAGATATAAGCATGAAGAAAGAAGACAGAATTTGGTAGTATTTGCCAATAATTAATAGTTGTTTACTATCAGAATGGCCTTGTGACTTGAATTCATTTTCAGCTAAAAGGTTTATCATGGGCATGTCGGATATCCGATTCAACAGGGAAACACAACACGATTTGCAACATAGCAGAGAATTATTTTATACAGCATGACTAGCTGCAACATAGCAAGAACAGATTATGAATGGTGTGATTCATAACTCATCATCTGCCTGCAACCAGTAAAGTGTTGCCATGTCACCCACCCCACTCCCCAATTGTCCAATACCCATGGCTGATTGATGAGGTGATCACTGCAATCCAGGTTCTGCCCTATCCCATGTTGTGATTTACTTTGATCATAAGGCAGCCAAGATCAGATCACCATCAGTTATCCTCATATTGGCTTGGCCCAAGTAGGCTGAAGATGCAAAGATAGAAAATAACACTTGAATAAAAGAAATAAATACTATTTTTATATAAGGTCCTTTGTACAACAGTTGGTTTAAAGTCTAGAAGTTCGCATACAGACAATTATCAACCCAACCCACTTCTAAGTCAGATGTGACACTTTGTTGACTTGGTAAAGTTTGTTTGCTGACTTGGTAAAGATTGGTACAAGGCTGATGTCGAAGGTTCTTGTCGGCAAATAATGTGGGGTGTTTTGCATCTGGTGGCTGGAACAAACTCTCGGGATGATCTCTCCTCTCACTTTGAGGCATTCATAATTATTGACACTTACCCAAAACTGGTGTGGGGTGTGAGGTGGCCGGGTATCCAGTATTTTACCTGTCACAAAAAACCCTTTCTCCATTGTTTGGGTTCTGAGAAATTAATTACTGCCAAATTTGAAAGTCTCCCCTTTTCCTTGGGTGACGGTCATAGGCATTATTCTGCCCCATAGCTTCTTCCTCCTTTTCTTAACATCTCCCACTAATACTCCTCAATGGACGTGAGCAGCCCCTCCACCGTCTTTGGTGTCTCATCTGCACCTGCTATTTCAGCCACCTTCCAACCAGTGAAGATTAATTCCAAGTTCGTTAGTCAAAAGGAATTATCATCCCAAGCTTATCATCTTACAAGCAAATTTTTCGACATCAGTGTTGATTTTTCCTTGTCTAAAAGTTGAACACAAAGCAGATGGCATCCTCCTCTTTTGGGTCCTCATCAGAGACATTCTCTAAAGAAAATCTTTATCTCCAAATTATGTTTTTTCTAAATCTTATCTGATTCACTCCACCTCTGGTTTCATGCCTAGCATTCATAGCAGCAATCATCCAACAGGAATGTCAAAATATTGCCATATGTCCCCATCATAAAAAATTAAGTCAAGGAATTATTATTCCAGCCTGTCGCCACCACAGAAAATTTTCCATATTAGTTTTATATTTCTTTCTCATCCGAAATCAGATACAGGCCATATGGCCCCTTTTCCTTCGGTTCATGTCAGAAACATTATCTAAGAAATCCTTTATCTCTGAATTGTTATTTTAAATCTTATTGGCTAGTGCTCATGGCAGTAGTATCAATCGTCAGCATCATAAAAATTTAGTGTAGTTTTTAGCCAGCTGTCTGGTTTGTTTAGAAATTCGACTTTCTGAGAATTGAAATCTTCGATATTTCCCATGATAGTTTATCAGTATATCGTTCTTGCTATCCAAAAACCTTATTATTATTTACCAGTAACAAATAGTGTCACAGCCACAGGTAATATAACATGACAGCAACAGTGCAGACTGTGATGTGTGCTTGAGGCCTGTCATTGGATTATACAGATTTAGTCAGAGAGAGAAAAAGTAGGATTTTCTTTTATCAAATCTAATATATCTTTATTTATATACAACACATCTTTACCTGCATTCATTTTACAAACATAAAATGTTGATTTATTCCAGTCAGTCAGTAAACAAAATATCTGAGATGATACTCCAGCCTGAATTAAAGAACTTTTAAAATATTTTTTACTAACATTTCATTTTTAATATTAAATGATAATAAAATTTAATAAAAAAAATTAATATTTAAAATTTTTTTTTTTTTTTCTTAAGTGTTTCACCCCAAGCAAGGTGGGAAGCCACTAGGACGCAAGGGGTTACAGAAAATTTGGAGCAAGATCAGATAGGAGTGATAGAAGAAAGGATGAGGAGAAGGGTAGTGGATAGATCAAGGCAACTGGAGATGTCAATTGACATTACATTTGAATAGCTGGAGATTATAGCTCTCAGGGAAACTGGAATAGGGAAGGGAGTTCCACAGGTGAGAGGTGCGAGACATGAAGCTATTGGAGTAGAAGAGACGGCTACATTTAGGAGTTTCAACAGTGAAGGAGTGAGAGCGGTATGTCAGCCTCGTAGGGCGCTTGAACTCATGAAGTCTGAGAACCAGCGAATGCAGCTTCTTGGGGCAATTGCCATGAAAGTATTTGTAAAACAGACAGAGAGAGGCGACAACATGTCTGTGAGAGAGTGACTGTAGACAAGATGCCAGAGCAGGGCCAATTATATTGATAAAAAAATTACAGTCAAAACTTATTTTTGCAAACAAACACTGAATGATGATTGCATATTATTCCAATTTTAAAACAATACTTTAAATATTAAAGTATCCTGTCTGTTTTTTAGGGACATTGAATAATGCAATGAAGCTTAAAATATATACACTGGATCAAACAAAAAACAAACAAGAATATTATAAAATGGTAATTAGAATGGTAATGGTGAAATTAAACATCTCTTTATAAGGAAATACTCAGCAATCATTGACAAAACAGCATTAATGTCAGTTGAAAATTATAAGAAAAGGAAGTTTCTATTGATGGGGTCATATGCTGATGTAAGATCAACACAGCAGGCATACAATTTTCTATTTGATAGCATATAATTTTCTTGAGTTGCATCCCTCACCATAATGAAAAACAAATTGTGTTGACTTTCATAGAATAGTGAGAGTCTAGTAAATAAAATATTCATTATTACTTTCACCATAATGGAACAAATTGAGATACCTCTGTGTATGCTTGTGGGTCTTCAGGAATATGTTTTTGTTTTCATCATGCATTAATTCATGATCACTCCCATTGCTTTGGAATGTACTTTTTATTTCAGACTTCATTCATAAAACTGAGAAACTTATTTTTGAATTCTGTGAGAAAGTTTCACCTCAATGTCAAGTGAAACTTTATAATTTTTTTTAATAGCTTTTTTGACTTCATCATTACTAAGTTTGTTACTGTTTAAGTTTATAGACAGACTTTAAAGATCAGATATATATTGGTAAATATTCTATTTTCTCTGGCATCTTCAGATTGGTTTGGTCAGAGGTGAAATGTGACTCATTGTTTTTCGAGACTGTTTTAGTTTTGATATTATTGTGATTTTTTGTTTTTTTCCATATTTCAATATATTATCCTGTTGAGCTTCATTGATTTGGTTTCCCATTTGCAAAAAAACATTGGGTTCTCATATCATTTACTAGCCATTTTTTTTTCATTGTTAGCTGTTTAGTGTTCTCCTGTTTTTTTTTTATTTCTTTTTGTCTCTTTCTGCTATCAGCCTTTTCAAACAGAATTATCCCACTTAAAGATCTTTTTCAGTCTTGTTACTTTTGGAATGGTCTCAGATGCTTTGGCTAAAAAATGATATGATTATGTGATTTTTTTTTTTTTTTTTTGATTTTGAGATGTCAGTTTGGATTCCAGTTTACAACAAAATGCTACCTTTACATATTAATTTTTAAGAGTTTGGACATTACATTTAGGGATTTTTTTGTGGTTTGCATAAATCTTTAAGAACTCAGGCAAACCGTCTGAGCCTTCTATCAGCCTATTAACCTTCTACCTCTTTTTGGCAAAGTACTAGAGGCACTAATCAATTCTGAATTGGTTAAGCATCTCACCTCACAAGGTCTTCTTTCAGACAAACAATAGGCTTTCACTTCTCTGGATCAAATGCTAATGTGTTAACAGTTATTGCTGAAAGAGTCTATCAAGCTTTAGATAAGAATGGTGTAGCTTGAAGTGTTGCTTTGGATATCTTGAAGGTATTTGACAGAGCTTGGCATGCTGGTCTTCTTCACAAGGTTATGGTATTTCTAGGTGAATTTTTGAATTAACACAGAAATCTAAGCTGAACAATAACATTTTTGGTTATTTTATCTTGACTATACCATTTGAGGCAATGCTTAATAGGATGATCAAACCATGTACTGTGGTGACAAAAGAGAAAACCAAATCTTATCTCAAAAAAGAATTTTCATTCTCAGTGCTGTTTGTCGAAAAATAAAACCATATTGCTAGGCTTTTAGTAAGGCCTAGAAATATGGTAATTTTTGTTTGCCTACCAATCTCAACCAATCACAGCCTTTCTTATCCCAATAAAAGAATGCTAGTTTAAACAACAACAAATTTCTTGGTTCTTCATGAGTGAAGAAGGTAGTTATGTGTTGCAAGTTGTGGTTATGGATTTTTGACACCCTTTTATATACCTGGCATTTCTGACTTTGGACATGTGAAACTAATTTATGAGCTTTAGAATTATGACTACAGATTTGAGATTTTAGGATTTGAACCTTCCCATATCTATCTTCTTTTAAGATTTATGCTGAAATCTAACCCTGATTGGATGTTGATCTGTCTTATTTTCCATTTGAAAAACTTTTTATATTTGACTTTTTATTTTTTTAGTTGTTGTTGGTAGGTTAGGTGGCTAACTAATCCTTTCCTTACCAATAGAAAACATTTTCACCTTGGCCTGGTGAGTCACTGAGGCACACATTCTTTGGATAGATAATGTGTCATTGAATTGAGTTATTTGGAATTGTCATGAGATCAATGAAGTTGGTTTCCTTTCTCATAGACAGTTGACCATTAACATGACTAATGTTTTGTTATTATTTGGTTTTATATCAGAATAAATACAACATTGGACCTAAAATTTGAAATTATTAAGCAATAAGATCAAGAAATTTCAATTTTTGTTAACCGCTTGAGAGATCTGAATATAAGATATCAATTCTAAAGGGAAAAATCAAGTGTAAAAATAAGAGAACCTTTTGCTTGAGAAATGACAAAATTGAGATAAAAGCAAATTGACTTCCTGAGATAGGTTGATAAGTGTGAACATTGTGATCAATATATATTGCAGTATATATCAGCAAAGGAGGACCAATATTAAAGCAACTTGCATCTATTTCTTTTTTAACTAGTTTTTATATTACTTTAAGAGTTAAAAAAAAAAGTATCCATTTTTTGGAGTCTTAGGTAAATATTTCAATGCTGAATCCTTTTTGTTAGAGTCTGTTGGTAATTCTGATCAATGTTGTATTTTTTTCAACTCCAACAATCAAAAGAAAATTTCAACTTCATTCAATAATCACTTTAAATGATGGTCTATCTTTTACACTGTTGTGCAAAAGGTGAAACTAACCTACCTTTTGCACTTAAGTAACTCATTTTGTAGCTTGCTTTTGCTTTGTTTCTGATTATTGACTAATTTATGGATCTTACCATTTCTTCAAACAAATCAATCTTGCTTTTATTGTCTCTAGCTTGCAACAGGCTGTACTTTAATTTTCAAACAAACCTAATAAATAAAAATTTCACTGATTTTTAATAAAATGTTCAAAAGTTTACTTGAAAAAGAATTTGTTGAAAACTATTAAAGAATTTATGCATTTTCCCATGATAGAAATATATTACAAAAAATATAATAATAGGGGAAAAAACCTTCTTGTGATGGCTAGCAGGATTCATGCTTCATTTACGATTTGGGACGCAACATTCATTGACATCAATTAGCTCAAAAATTCATTCAGTTAATTAAAAGTTTTATATTTTTGACAAATCTTATTGTACAATATGTTTACAATTTGATTTCACTTTTGCCATCCAAATTCATTATTCCATCCTTCTAGAACTTTTTGTCTTTCTTATCAATTGCTCAATGATTTTTTTTTTAAACCCATTAATGGGTTATTGATAGAAACCTATAATTAATACTGGATTTTAATTTTGTTTTTATATTAATACAAGACATTTTATAAACCTATGATATTAGATTTTTAGTTTTTATAATACCACATTTTATTGTGTGCATTAATGGTTTAAGAGAATTCTATAAAGACTGGAATAAATGTTAATTGGAAAGTGTGATATATGGTGAATATAGGAGATAATAGAAAACTTCTCAGTAAGCTGATTGGTCAAGAAATAAATATTTTGCAGTGTCCTGATGAAATATTACATCCATTCTCTTCAATGCCAACATTTTATTTTTTTGGTACTTAACAGATAAAGTAATGAAAATATATTAACATCCTTTGGAATGGAATATGTTGATTAAGTCTAAATGATTTTGGTCTATTGCTGTTTTCATTTTTTTAAAAATTGGGAACATTTTTTTTTTTTAAATGGTTTGATTCAATGGAAGAAGATTATTTCCAATCCTGTTGTATAAAAATATCCCCTTCTTTGATGAAGAATAGCCTTTGGTATAGTTAATAGTGTTTCATTTTGCTTACTTCATAATTTCTTGCTTCTTATATTGCTGTAAAATCCTGTCTTTTCATCTGTGGATGTTATGGCTATTAGTGCTGGGTTTATTCTTTCACCTAAACATCCAAAAACTTGTTGAATACCTTCGTCGCTGAAATAAATTGACAAAGAAAAGATGGAAGGATACAGAGACACTAGAGGGACAGTTTAGGACTGATTTTATTACCTTCTTCTGGATTCCAACGAGCTCTTGTTGGGGAATTTCTTCCCGAACAGTTGGCATGTGTTCACCAGTCAAAGGTCCAACCGAGAAAGAGCTAGATTCTTCTAGTTTATCTTTGGCGCCAGGAAATCTCTCTTTTTTTTTTTTTGCACATGCGTAAATTGTCTTTCCTGTCAGAGGACTCCTGGGAGATTTTAATGTTTATTTTATTTTGTACTTTTATTTAATTTTGTATTTATATTTTATTTGTATTTTTATTTTATTTTGTATTTTTATTTTATTCCCACAATACATACCTACCCAATGTAGCGGAGCTACTGTAAGGATGCATTGAAGGCACAGCTAGTCTTTTATAAGGTGCATGTGTATTTTCTGTGTAGTAGAAATGGTCATTGTTTCTTGCAAACTGCACACGTCTACCCAAACGGGTGACGATTGGTTCCTGTGGTGAGTTTTGCTGCATTTCAGGTGTTGGTGATGATGTGTTGTCTGTTAGACTGTGTTTTTTGTTTTCATTCTTTTTTGGGGCATTGATGAATATTGCTGGCTTCAATTGCTCAATTGAAACCGTTTGTTCATCACCAGCCAATGTCTCTATGATAAAATATTTTTCTTCCTTTTTTATTACTTTGTATGGCCCCGAATATGGAGCTTCCAGAGGTTTCCTAATAATCCTGTCAGTTCGCAGCCATACATGTGTTGCTGATTTTTAGTTCTTTAGGTATAAAAAGGATTTTTTGAGTTGTATGTAGCTGTCCTTCTGAAAGGAGGGTTATATCCAACTCTTGCATCTCTTTGGACTTTGGCAATTTTTTTATGTCATGTTTGGTCAAGTCGGGATACTCCTGGTCGATTATTGGTCTTGGAAGTAATAACTGGTTCCTGTGACAGCAGTAGCTGGGGAGAAACCTTGCTCATTAGGCATATTCTAATACCAAGCAATATAATTGGCAATGCATCCAACCAGCTCTGCTTTTCTTGTCATGATTGCTGTTTTAAGAGTCTTGACGGTGCAACCTTTCGATTATTCCATTGGTTTGAGGGTGGTAAGTGGCCGTTGTTGCGAGCCTGTGGAAACCTATT
Source organism: Acanthosepion pharaonis (assembly GCA_903632075.3). NCBI lineage: Eukaryota > Metazoa > Mollusca > Cephalopoda > Sepiida > Sepiidae > Acanthosepion > Acanthosepion pharaonis. Next base: position 69,243 of record CAHIKZ030001105.1, on the reverse strand, counting down.
ATAGCAGGCAGGTCCCTAAACAGTTTACTTTCAAATTGACTTCCCCTATCTGTGAATGGGACTCCAAAGCAAGAAATCCATGTATGCAGGAATGCTAATGCTATGGTGGTGGTGGAGGTGTCTTGTAGAGGTGTAGCTTCTACCCATCTCGTTGCTCTATCAATGCACGTAAGTACATATCTAGCTGGAGATGTGTATACTCCGTCATAAGTGGTGGTGGGTAACAGAGGACCAATGATGTCTATATGCATGGTTTCAAATCTTCCTGATGGTAGAGTGAAAGGTGTGGTTTCTGTTCTAGTGTGTCTGGAAATCTTGGACTGTTGGCATCGTAGACAGCTCTGGACCCAAGATCGTATGTTTTTCTCTATTTCTGGCCAGAAGTACCTAGCTTTAATCAGTTTTGTTGTTGGCGTGGGTCCTGGATGAGAGATGTCATGGAACATGTCGAAGATTCTTCTCTACGAAGTGGTTCAGGTATGTATGGTCTGGGGAGTAGATGTTGATAGGTCGCACCAGACGGATGACCCTTGCAGCTCAAAGGCTTTAATTCGGCTCCTGTATGTGTCGATTTCCTCATCCTCTTTTGTGATTCACTGATAGCTGGTAGATCACAGGGGTCTCTGGTCACCGAATATGTGGGTCGAGATAGACAATCAGCAACGATATTTTCATCTCCTCTTATATACTGTACATCTGTGACATACTCTGTCATAATTGATAAATATCTTTGCTGCTTGTCTGATTTCATCGGTGTTTTCTTTCTGAACGCCAGGGAAAGTGGTTTGTGGTCTGAAAATAAAGTGACATTTCTGCCTTCAATTTGTGGCTTGAAGTGCAAGACTGCTTGATATGCTGCCAAAAGTTCCCTGTCGAAGGTGGAATATTTCCTCTGGTTTTCAGACAGTTTTTTTGAAACCCAATGGGGACTGGATCACCATTTATTATCTGATGTAACGCTGCACCCACTGCATGGTTGGAGCTATCCGTGACTAAATGGTATTGAGTGGCATCTGGATCAGGGTACGTCAAAGCAGATACTTTGGCAAGAATGTCTTTTATAGCAACGAATGAGTCACTTTCAGTCGGGCTCAGTTTTAATACTTTTTCTGTTGGATTGTGTTTGATGGCTTCAGTTAGTGGCAGTAAGACATCTGAGGCTTGAGGGATTAATTTCCTGTAAAAGTTTACCAAACCCAGGAATCGGCCTTGAGATTTGGAGTCTGTGGGTTCTGGAAAATTTTGATGTTTTCGACTTTCTGTGTTGTTGGCTTTAATCCTTTCATGCTTACATTATAGCCCAAGAAGTCAATAGAGTCTTTGTAGAACTGACATTTCTCAACAGAAATTTGAAGATTCTTTCCTTCAAGAATCGAAAGGACTTTCTTGAGATCTTTGTGGTGTTGTTCCTTAGATTCGGAGAAAACAAGTATATCGTCGATATATGTGAAAACACAGTCTACATCCATAAATATGTTGTCCATAAATCTCTGGAATGTAGAGCTACTGTTTCGTAGACCAAATGGCATGAATGGTGTTATCACGGCCGATTTTTCTATGTCTGCCTTATTCATGAGAATCTGGTGATAGGCCTGTAGGAGATCAATTTTTGAAAATACAGTCTTCTTGAAGAGTTTAGATCCGAGGCTGTTAATATTTGGTATTGGATATCTGTCTGGTTTTGTCAACTGGTTCAAATGTCTAAAATCGCCACATACTCGCCATTTTCCTGGGGTTGACTTGGGAACTAGATGTAGTGGCGAAGACCAGGGGGACTTTGACGGTTTAATAATTCCAGCTTGTAAGAGTGCCACAAACTCCTGTTTAGCTGATTTATATTTTTCTTCTGACAGTTGTCGGACCTTGGCATGAGTAGGGGCGCTATCTCCAGTGTCTATGACGTGTGTTACTTTTGTGTTAGACACTGAAGGCTGTCCTGTACGTGGATTAGTTAGTTTGGAAATTCTTGGAGGAGGGACTGCACTTCTTCTGGTAGCTTATTGTGGTTATTCACAGTTATACACTGAATCTGTCGGTGACTTCGTCCTCCTTTGTGTATATCGGTGGGTTTCCTCATCAATGAGCCTGCCCTTTTGCAGTCTAAGATTAGTCCATAGTGGCGCAGAAAATCTGCTCCTAAGGGGGTTGATGGTATCCGCTACTACTACGGTCCATGTGTATGAACGGCGTAGGCCTGGAATCCCAATATCCACTACTGCTTCGTCAAAGCATTTAATGTTATTCCCATTTGCTGCTGATAGTGTTACAGGTGTAGGGTTTAAGTTCAGACCGAGTGCCATTCTCTGTGGTAAGATTGTTATAGAGGCACCTGTGTCTATCACAAAATTGAGCTTATTTGTGTCAATTTTGTTAGCAACCTCAAATAGTTGCGAATTGCCGGTTGCTGTTGAAGATGGTCTCGAAGTGGGCATTATATGACAGCCGGACTTGTTTGACCACCTACACCATGGTTTGCACGTCCTCGACTTTTCTGCATAATATAAATGTCCACAACATACTCGAGGCCTCTGGTTCTCATAGAATGGTCCAGAGCTATAGGTCATTCTAGGCATGGCGCTGGTGGAGGCAGTAGATCTGGAGTGTCTGCTTGTATGTGGCATAGTGGCGGCTTGTATCATCCTGGGTTTTAAAAATGGTGTTATTTCGTCAGCCAATGTACCCAGTTCCATCAAGGAGGCATTTTTTATTTCTGCTATCACGGGTGTTATTTCCGGGGGTAGTGCCTGAATGAACTTATGTCAAACAAGTTCATCTCCGACACCAATCCTGCTGGCTGTCAACATCAGCTCATGGAGATAATCTGAAGGTCTCCCTGTCATTTGAGTATTAGCCATTAATTTAGCGAACATCTCTGGTTTTGTCCTCTCGTGTCTGGCCACTACTGCGTCTTTTAATTCTGAATATTTTTTAGACGCTATAATAGCGGACGGTAAGCTGGATATCAATTCTGGAGGTAGAACAGACAAAACATGATAAAACTTGGTTTCTTCACTTGTTGTGTTGCAGTTCAAATTGTGCCTCACAAATGGCAAACCAACCATCTGCTGCCGTGTGCATAAAGACTGGGATTTTGACTGATATAGCTGCTGCGTTTTCTTCCATTTTAGTAACTTACGATAAGGCAACAAGAAGGAGGAAGATAAAAGACAAAGCAAGACGATAAAACAAAACTCTGCTGGACGAAATGTATTTGTGTTAATAAAGATTTTTTTTTTTTTTTTAGTGTGTGTGTGATAAAGGATGAAAGAATGAAAGCAGTTACTCACAGATTTTTTCTCTCTTTTTTTTTTTTTTTTTTTTCAAAAAGTTTACAACACGTGTATGGCTACAATAATTCTTCAACTTGACCTGTTGTGGTGGTGGTGGTGGAAGGATGGTAAGCCAAGGATTGGTAGTGGGGAAGCAAGCAAAGTCACACGGGGTTAAAAAAAATTGCGACAGTTAAATGTATACTCAGTGTAGGAAGGTTAAATTTTTTTTTTTTTTGTCCCCGAAAACTTGAGTGTAGATGTCACGTCCGGGTCACCATTGTGGATGTTATAGCTATTAGTGCTGGGTTTATTCTTTCACCTAAACATCCAAAAACTTGTTGAATGCCTTCGTCGCTGAAACAAATTGACAAAGAAAAGACGGAAGGATACAGAGACACTAGAGGGACAGTTTAGGACGAGTTCTTGTTGGGGAATTTCTTTCCGAACAGTTGGCACGTGTTCACCAGTCAAAGGTCCAACCGAGAAAGAGCTAGATTCTTCTAGTTTGTCTTTGGCGCCAGGAAATCTCTCTTTTTTTTTTTTTGCACATGCGTAAATTGTCAGAGGACTCCTGGGAGATTTTAATGTTTATTTTATTTTGTACTTTTATTTAATTTTGTATTTTTATTTTATTTGTATTTTTATTTTATTTTGTATTTTTATTTTATTCCCACACATCACATTCCACAAGTTGTTAAATAACAAAACAAAAATATTGTTATATTTAAGTAGGTACCTCCAATAATTTGCTGAGAAAAAATCTTATTTTTCTTGTGTCAGCAAAGATTAGTATAAGAAATTTGTCTTTTTTACAGTAAAATATTATTTTAGAATTTTTTTCTTTTTGAAAATCTTGGTAGAAATATTCTTTTTACATCTGTTATCCTCCCACTCCACCTTACTTAATGAAATTTCCAGAAATTAAATTTTATCCTTCTTCATATTTTTATTTTTAAACAGTAACACATTTACCAAAAATCTGCTCTGAATCATAAAATAAAAAATACAATAAAACTAAGACATTATTTAATTAGAAAAGCTATTAACTGCTTTTATAAATAAGATATATTAAGGACGCTATCATCATACTTTAGTTCTATGGCCTTACTTTTGAAGATGTTTTCTCAAAAAATAATTAATAAAATTTTAAATATTTAAAAGGAAGTTTCAAAATGATATGCAAATAAATAAGAACTTCAAATTGAATAAAAGTTATAAAATTAAAAATATTTAGTAAGCATTGGGTTTCTTTTAGGTTAATAATTATTCTTAACTGAAACTAAAAAAAATTAGCTAAAGTATGATTTACACTAAAAAACGATAAATACTTAAAATTAAAATTTTGAGTGGATGATTTGCAAAGACTTGTCTTTGCAAATAATCCACTGAAAACATGAAAGAGAAATGAAACTTGCTCATAGCCAAAAAAGTTTGAGACAACCCTTAAAACAACTGACTTTTTAATGATATTGTCATATACTAATATCTGTATTTACAGAAATTGGCAAGTTTGTACATATACCAAAAAAATTTTAAAATATTGATTTTGGATGAATTTTTCAATTTATGATTAGTAAATATAGTTTTCACTTAATAATAATATCATCTAAAAGTGTAAAATTAATACAGAATTTTAAAAGATTAAAAAAAAAAGTTTTTCTAATTAAAATGTAAAAAAAAAAATGAAACATCCCCCTCCCCAAATTTATAGGCAAATCGTACAGACACACCCAGGGATTTCTTCCTAACCAATAAAATGAACCACTTTTTCATCTCATCTGCCATATTTTTGTTCTTTCTTGTTTTGAAGTCAGAACTACACAATCACTTGACTGTATGCCTTTTTGCACGTTAACACCATTCTTACATTGTAAACTTTTTGTCTTATTACTGTTGCTTTGTTTAGTTTTGTGTTGTATGTATATTGCTTGCTTTGTATTATTTTTGCCCTGTTCTTTTTCTTCCTTTTCTTATTGGAAACTTTGTCAATTTCGTATGTTGGGCATTTTTGCCAATTCCACTTAACTATGGCCAATTACTCTACAGGTTATGGACCCAGAAATAGACCATTTCATCAGCAACCAATCCCAATAAGAATTATGGAAAGTAAATTTTTTTTAAGATATATCAGAATTAAAAAATTGCACCATATGATTATCGCAATAATGAAGAGTACTGTGAAAAGAATGTAAATGTGTTTGCTGAGTTAGTTCAATTTCTTGATGACCAAAGTCTATTCTTTATTGTGAGAGAAGCCCTGACAATGGCAGAAAAGCTGTGCAAATTTTGAGAGAACACTACTCTAGCCTGTCTCTAAGTGTCCTCTTTGTTTCCATTTTCCTTCAAATTTCCTCATTGCTTACATGTGCTCTCCATAGTATTCTCAGCATCATTTTGTAGAACCACATAACTGTTGCTTCAAGTCTCCTCTTCATCAGTAAAGAAATTTGGCCTGCATTGCTATATAAGATAATTGATTTATATAGCATTTCAGCACTCTCCTTTATTTCTAGTGAAATTTTCCTGTTTCTTAGTACTTTTCTTCGTTTTTGGAAAGCATCTTTCACTCTGTTTCTGGTGTCATATTTTTCATCGTTTGTTAAAACACTTGCCAGATATTTAAACTTCTGTAATTGCTTCATTTTAAAATCTCCAATTTGTAGATTAGATCTTGGGTTGTTTTTCTTACTGGCAATCATACATTGTCTTTTTACAATTGATGGCTAGTGCTTTCTTCCTGCTTTAACTTTACTACCTTGTCTCAGAGTTCTTGCAGTTTTCTTTCTGTGTCTACTATTAACAAGGTTCCATTTGCATATCTTATGCTCTTAAGACTGTACTCATCAGTAATAAATCCTGGGAGGACATCTAGTTCTCTTAGGATTTCCTTACTGTAACGGTTGAATAAATTTGGTGAAAAGATACATCCTTGTCTTATGTCTTTTCTATTTTTGTATACTCAATTAATTTTCTATTTGTATACAGGAAGTTGTATCAAAGCCTATGGCTTTTTGCAATCTATAATGTGAACGCCCCCCCCAGTGTCACTGTGCCAAATGTGAAATCACTCCATTTGTCTCCATGCCATCGCCGTCCTATCCTGTCCTGTACCGACCAATGTGACTTGGTATTGGTTGCGGCACCAAATGTGATGTTCTAACCTTTTGCTGATTCGGATGGGAATCTGGTTAGATTCGGTATCAGCCTTGTCGTTCCCAGCTCACCTCCAACGTCTGGTTACCGAAGTAACTGTTTTGATTTCTAGTCTAACCTACCCTCGTTGTAATTTGATCTTAGGTAGACAAAATCAATCAGTCACCGGGCCGTAATGCAAGTCAAGTTCGAACAAGGGCGATATCGCACAAGTATATGTAAAAGTAAAAAAAATAACTCGAAAAGTTCAAATGTGTCAAAAAAAGAATAACAATACTTTATAACTGGTTGCTGAATACAGGACTGTGTCTTCTTCCCAAGCCGCTATATGGATTCGTGACACTTTGTGTTTGTTAGGCAAGTCTTAACATCTTAAGTTGTTTGTTCTTTAAGAAACTGGTTCTTGGTGTATCTTCAGGCGATATTCGTAAAACTTGTTTTGGTGGTGTGAGTCTAAGTCATTCTTCAAAAATAAATTGTTCTTGGTTAGAAGTTGAGGTCGTGATTTGCGGTGAATCTTTCAGTCAGGTTTCTGCGAGGTGGGTGCAACTCCAACTGCGAACTTCACTCAACTGCCTATCAACTGGAACTGCTTTTCACTCGCTGCAACTTTGCTTATATGGACGCCGACCAAAACCGGGGTGGGCTTGTCGGGGTTTGAGGTTCCTTGATAATTCTAAATCCACAATCCACTTCTTTGTTTTCGGTCAGGAAAATTTATTATTTTCCATTTTTGGAAGTCTTTTCGTCCTCCTACCTTCTTCTGTTCTCATATTGGTATCTCACCAAATCCCTTCATGGGGCGTTAACAGGCCTCCCCTCCTTCTTCACATGATTACCTTCGCCTAACGCTCACGCCAGCATTCAGCCAATGGGCGCCCAGCAGTGTGGGTGTGGCTAGACTAGCCTCGGTTTAAAAAATCTTGCTCAAAGAAAAAAAAATATGTTCCTTTTTTCTTTTTTTTTTCTTTCTCTCCTTCTGACCAACAACAAACCCTTGGACTCTTATCTTAGCCAAATGTCACTTGGACTTTATCACCCGGGACCTTCGCCAAACAAGTGGGTGGTCAATTGGACGTATCGCACCTTGGTGTCACTTATTCGTTCTGATAAAATAATTTTGCTATCATAGCCAGCCCTGACAATAAACAGGTGTTTTTCACAAATGACATGGAGGTGCTTCCACAGACATTTTGTTTTCAGTCAAGCTTGGCCTAATAAATTTTTATCTCCCAGCACCCTGTGGGAGGTCCAGCGGGCATTTTGTTTTTCGGTCAGTGCGTGCTTAATTAATTTTTATTTCCCAGTTTCTGTTTCGTAGGGGTCTTGGCCAACCTGAAATTTTCATTATCGTTGTCATAAATTAATTCAAATCCGACACATCCGTGACCCTACTTTCCTTGCTAATGAGAATAAAAACCTTTAGCACTTAGAAAAAAGATAACATCGCTTAGTGTCCTTTTCGTGATGGCTTCTTATCACCTAAATTTAATTCTCGCCTTTTCTTTTTTTTTCTTCTTCTTTCTTTCTAGCAACCTAAATGGTGTCACAATAAAACATATGTATGAATCTTTTTGCTTTTGTTCTGCTTCCTTTTTTCATTTGGGAAAGAGAATACAATACAAAAGCAAAAAGAGCTATACTTATGTTTTATAGATTGCACAAAGATGTAGGGTTATGATATGAAATCTTTATTGAAAATATTAGAAAACATTGATTTACAGGTGAAAAATATTCAAGTAATTAATAACCTCTACTGAGAACAAATCGCTAATTGTATGTGGATAGAGAATGAGTTCAGTGAATACACAAAAATAGAAAGAGGAGTAAGACAAGGATGCATCTGCTCACCAGACTTATTTAACCTTTACAGCGAAATGATCCTGTGAGGATTTGATGACCTGCCAAGGTTTATCATTGGTGAGCATAAACTTTACAATAGACAACATGCAGATGGCAGACTCGGAAAACAAGATAGCATTATTAGATAAGGAAATGAAAACACGAAAGGAAGGATTGACCATTAACTGTCAGAAGACAGAATGAATGGCTGTTAACAAAAGTGTCTAAGTTTTGTATTGGAGATTTAAGAATCAGGCAGGTGTAGAAATTTAATCTTGTGGGTTGGGTAGTAACTGATGACAGAATGTGTGAAGCAGAAATGCAAATGTGTGTAGCAATAGAAAAAGATGCTTTTCAGAAATTAAGTATTAAGAGATAGGAAAATGTCCTTAGAAACAAAGAAGAGTGCTGAACTGCTGTGTAATATCTAATTTCCTCTATGGCAATTAATGTTGACCAAATCTCCTCAGAGATTTGAAGTGACAGAAATGAATGCTGATTATACACTCCTGAACAAAAATTTAAGACCACTAGAAAAATTGTTTTAAAAAGACTGTTTTTCATGGAAAAATTTAAAACATTTCTTATTTAAGGTTACTAATTTTATAATCTAAAAGGTTATGTAGACAAAAGGTTATAATCTGAACATTTTATTGAGAAACTGACATTTTTATAAAATGAGGCGTTTTATACTTGATCAAAATTATAAGACCAGAGACAAAAATTCTACGAAATTGTACGAAAACATTCAACAACCAAATTTAATAATGAGTTCTACCTCCACTGGTGACTTCAAAAGTTTTGGGGGCATACTAGAAATTAGTATTTCCATTAAGAGGCGAGGAATATTGCTCCAGCTTCTGAAGATAGCTTCACAAAATTCATTTTTTGTTGAATATTGTTTGCCATTTCGATAAACATCTCTTGCCATCCATCCCCAAACATTTTCAATTGGGTTCAAGTCTGGTGAACATGCAGAATGTCTCAAGAGATGGACTCCATTTTCTTGTAGAAAGGTCAAGGTCCGCCATGCAGCATGGATTGCAGCATTATCCTGTTGGAATAACCATCCATCCCTGCACAAACAATGGCCCTCCATCACCAACGATGCTTTTTGTAGCACGCTAACATAACCAGCCACTGTCTGACGACCATGCACCACCTGGAGCTCCATCGTCCCTTTGTAAGAAAAGGCACCCCATATCATTAGGGACCCTCCACAACTATGATCTGTGGAGAAAATTTCAGGAGGTATATTTTTGTTATGCCAATATCGTTGGAAGCCATCAGGACCATCTAGATTGAATTTTTTCTCATCCGAAAACAGGACCTTCTTCCACTTTTCAATGTCCCATGTTTGGTATTCACAACCAAACCTTAAATGGTCCACTTTGTGATGTGGAAGCAGCCGAGGAATTTGTTTGTGCTTTTTATTTACCATGCCTTTTTGTCATAAGTGTCATCTGATGGTTACTGGACTGCAATCAGCATCTGTGGCTGCCTTAATTTGACTAGAAGAAAGTCCACTGGCTATCACAACAACCTGTCATTCTCCTACTCAATGCCGGAGAAAATTTTTGGGGCCTACCAGTAGACTTTACGTTTCCATAATTCGCACAGTCCTTTAGAAAGTTGCAAATCACAGTTTTACTGCGATTTACCTTAGCTGTGTGTTGGAATGTGTCACGAAAAAATAAATGATTTCGGCTCTTTCTCTTCTGCTGTCGTAGCGACGGACACAGTCTCCACTTCTGAGACTGAAAAAAAAAACTGCCCTCCTTCTCATTCCAGCCCTTTACATAGAGCTTGGTAACTCACCTATGCAAAACACCAACAAGCCAGCTACCAATCACAGTTCCCCTGCCTGCCCACCTCCACTCGCTTTCGGGGTTTTAAGTTGACCGACGAACTCATTACACGCCCCCCTGATCTTGAGATCACAAAGCTTCTCAGTTCGAGAGATGTTCGCGTCTGTCTGGTGACTGCGTCCGCATATATACAACTTGCACACTTGATATATTGGGATAACCACACATGCGCGAACTCGTTTGCTCTGAGGTGGCAGATTTCCAGATTCATGCCATGTCTTGCTGTCATGCTCGCACACCGTGCAACTCGGGGCAGGCCTCTTCTGCTGGGCACTCCTTCTGAGTGGGATGACAGGGTCCTCATCCTCTGATGAACTCTCATCCGTTGAGCTACCATCCGCCTCTGGACAGCTGGCCACGTTGACGTCCGCAGGTAGAGTACTGATGTTTGAGGTAGAACTCAGTGGATCCGACTTTAAACACACCACTCGTGCACCATCTTCAGAGTCACTTTCATCATCTGATGACGGTTTTAACCCTACAACTGGCCATAAGTCTTTAACATGACGAGGCACGCCATCAACTCACACTGACTGCGGGCTGATAATCTCGGTAACATGCCCCATTCTAAGCTTGTCCATACACTTGCTGTGCGGGGTCTTAACCCACACTACGTCACCAATTCTGTATTTAGCTTGCGTGTCGCTCAGAGCCATTGCAATGTCAATGCCTTGCAGCTGTAAGTGATAGGCGTGCACCATGTTAGCCGGTGCTGTTGTAGGCGAAACACCTTCTTTAGGCATCGCATTATACCAATAGACTGCTTCGGGGATCGAACATTTGCTTCCTGGCTGAAATCACTTTTATAGACCGGTGGCTCCTTTCTACTATGCTGTTTCCCGCCGCCATATAGGCGCACCGGAACTGAAGCCGCACACCCCACTTCTTTAAGAACTGCGAGAATTGCTCTGAAGAAAACGCCGCACCATTATCTGTCAGTATTTCTGCAGGTGGCCCCCTGGTCGTAAAAGATGCCCTCCAATTGACGTATTATGCTGGCAGTGTCCTGCCGGTGCAGTAGTCGCCAAATGAGAAAGCGAGAGGGTCCACAGTCAATAATAGTCAAATAGTGCTGGCTGCCAACATGCGTAACATCTATCCCCAGCCTGTTCCAAACATGGGTAGTACTCAAATTTCCTTTTTGCCATTGCACCGGTGCCGGATCAATTGACTGGCACGCCTCGCACCTCTGCACTACTGTCCTAACATTTGTCTTTTTGACTGCTGGGTCGACCATCTTCGAGAAGTAGAGCGTCCGTTTAATCCCAGGATGCCCACACTGTTCATGTATGCTCATGATCCGCTCAAGGTCCATACTGAGCACAGAAGCCGTACACGGCAGCTGCAAAGATTCAGACTCTTTCCGGGCAGTAGCCAACCAACGTTGCGGAACATGAGTCAACGCATCTGCCCTGTTGACTGCCGATTTAACTAACACTACATCCACAGACAGGTTGTACTCTTTGATAATTTCAATAAGCGTGGTGAGCCGCCTTCGTATCAACATCTCGCTCGATGCCTTGGTGGTCAGTCGCGCTCTTCCGCTAAGTGCATCTGATATCCAACACTGAGTGCATGCTGAGTCCGTGACAATGTGTAGCACTGTTGCTTGCCATTGGAGCGCCAGGTTAATCCCCCTCAGAGTGACATCTAGTTCAGAAAGGTTTATGTGTCGTGCATCATTTTCAGGTCATAACCAGCAGGCGTCTTCTGTGATGGATCCGTTATCCTCAAGGGCGACATCCATGGCCAACGAGCTGGCATCCACCCAAATGGTGAGCTCGTTCCCCTTAAGGCACCAGTCGCCTCGCACGGGATCGTCTTGCATCACTGTCTCCATAGTTTCAGTTATCATGCATCTTAGGGTAACATCGTGCACCTCATCATCCCATCCTGACGAAACAGAAGTTACGCGGCGCTTTATGGCTGCTGCCACCACTCTGAGCTAACCGCATACGGGAAAATGGCCTACCAGTTTCCCACACATGGAGAAGGTACTCTGATGAGTGATCACTGGCGGGACTTCTGGGATGTCACTACCTCGCCTCCAGCGAAGTTTTTTTCCATCACTACTAACGTGTAGTCCAAGTACATTCGCTCCATCCTGTAGCGGCTCTGGGGCCTTGCACACTAAGCCAAAGCGCTCCAGATGTTCCTTAACCCTCGTTGAAGAGGCCACATTTTCATTGACATAAACATCGTCAATGTAGGATGACATTGCCCTTCGAATTTCCTCATCCTGCGACATGACCACATTCATAATCGCTGACATGATTTTTGGAGTCACATTAAGACCAAATCCCAATTGAGTGAGGCAATATCTCTGTCCTTTTACCATGACAGTCTGAAAGGGCCAGAGTGATCAGTGGACTCGGACTTGGTGGTAGGCCCTTCTTAAATCGAGGGTGGCCACATTGCTCCCTTGCTGTCGCCATTCCCAGAATTTCTGGGCACAAACGTCCGGGTTGGCCGTATATGCATCTACAAAGGTATTCAATTCCCTGTAGTCCATGACCGGTTTCACTTTCCCCTTATTCTCTTGCACTATTGCCATCAACGGAAACAGTCCTCGAGGCGGCCCTAACTCCTCTTCGGTGTACGGCGCAAGCCAGCCGTTCGCTAGTCTTTGGCAAAATGATTCGGCTCAGAGCACCGATAGCAGGTGACATCGCCATGGATCCTCTTTGACTTCAATTGGCTGAACGACTGCAGCCACTGGTTCATCAGCCTCTTTTTAGTCGATCAGAACGGGCTCTGATCAACAATTGATCGAGGGTCATGTCTTCCATTCTGGATGATGCACGGAGTATCTGCTTAACATGACTAGGCAATCCAGACATGAAGGCACAGGTCATCCATTCTTCAGGAAGCGGTGCGATCGATACGGCGAGCTTCTTTAATTCCGCCAAATATACGTCTACTGTCTCGCCAGGTTGTAGACGCCGCACCTGGAATTGGTCATAGGCCACAAACGTGGTTAGTAGAGTGTGCTTTATTTGTTCAATGTCACTTTTCTGTTCTTTGCTCAGCTGCCTATTCACAGCAAGGGCGCTGCCTTTCAATCGCAGTGCAAAAATTTGTTCAATCTTCATGATCTTGCATAATTTGCAGACCAGTTCCACCTTTTCGATCCATTCAACCATAGACTGTCCACTGAATTCAGAGATCAGTTTTATGTCGAACGGTCTTTCCGCCATCTTGCTGGAGTCAAAGTAAAAGACAAAATAGCTTGTGTCGGAATGTGTCATGAAAAAATAAATCATTTCATCTCTTTCTCTTCTGCTGTCATAGCGACACAGTCTCCACTTCTGAGACTGAAAAAAAAAAAAAAACTGCCCTCCTTCTCATTCCAGCCCTTTACATAGAGCTTGGTAACTCACCTATGCAAAACACCAACAAGCCAGCTACCAATCACAGTTCCCGCGCCTGCCCACCTCCACTCGCTTTGGGGGTTTCAAGTTGACTGACCAACTCATTACAAGCTGCAATCACCCGCTGTGACAAACCTTGATTATGGAAATCTAGAATTCAAGCATGCTCAACTTCAGTAAGTTTGCTTGCTTTAGACATTGGTTACACCTTTACACAGTGATTGCTAATCTCTAACTGAATTAAAAACATTGGAATTACCCTAGATCTAACAATTTATACCCCCTGGTCTTATAATTATGATCAAGAATAAAACGCCTCATTTTATAAAAATGTCCATTTCTGAATAAATTGATCAGATTATAACTTTTTGTCTGCATAACCTTTTAGATTATAGAATTAGTAACCTTAAGAAAGAAAAAGTTTATAATGTATCCATGACAAACAGTTTCTCATAAAATTTTTTCAAGTAGTCTTAAATTTTTGATCAGGAGTTTATCATAGATAAAACATATAACAATGTTCTTTTTTTTAAAAGACAATAGAAACTACAAGTAATTGCAGCTGACAATCAGAAATTTCTAGGACACATAATGATGACAGAAGGCTTGGAGAATTCAACTATCATAGGGTATAGTGAAGACAAGAAATCAGAGTGAAACAGTAATCTACTTGATGAGGGAGTGAATGGATGGCAGAACAAAAACCACAAAGACAGGTGGCGAAGGGATAAGAATTACATAGAACAACAAAAGACAGGAAGTTGTGGAGAGTCATAAAGTTTTGAAAGGATGATCTGAAAAACCTGTTTGTAGTTCATCATCAGTTAGATTAACAAAATAAATTATATTTCAATGTAATGATTACATCTTCAGCAGAAAATGTTATAAAAGAGATGGAGACATGGTATTGGAAATTCCTTTTTGTTTCATTTAACTGAAATGAAGCACAAGTACATTTTGTACAGAGCTTCTCTTCCCTCACCATCCAACCCAACATTTTTTTTTAAATCAAAGGCTTTTGTTAAAATCAAAATCAACCACAAAATGTGCACTGATGCACAGAATTTGAAAATATTCCCAAAGAAAAAGCATGTCATTTTTTATTCTTTATTATTAAGGATGATTTTCATATAAAAATAAAAAGTTCAACTAAAGTTTTAACTGTACAGAAGATATTCCACTTGCATTTGTCTTCTTTTTATCTTGTTTTTTCTTCTTGATTTCATGTGTCACTTCATTCTGCAGTTGATTGAAGAAATCAGCAGATGATGTTTTGCCTTTCTTGACATTTGCCTGCAATAAAAACAAAATGTTATTTGATTTATTCAATAACTATAGAAATGTTTCCTTTGAAATTAGTAATCAGGTCAAATTGGTCTATTTAATCATAACCCCATTTTAAAATGACCAAAAACTTTTCTGAATGACATTTCCTTTGGTAATTAAGAAATGACTGGAGCATAAATTTAAACAAAAATAAATGCAAAAAAAAATGCTTAAAATTAATATAGACTATTTAGAATGTCAACAATATCTACAGTTGAAGTCAGTTAAAATTTAAGATTAATTTTCTCACTAGTTTTTGTAATGTGCAAATAGAATATTGGTCAATAGTTAAAAGATTAAGAATGTAGAACTTTTTATTAAACACAATTGTTGGTAATATTGTCTGATGTCAAATGAAAATAAAATGGAGCCAATGTTTGTGAATAATTACTTTAACACCATTAAGCAGATAAAAATGCAGAGATCAACAAAGCCTGTTAATCATTGCAAATCAACAAATCACAACTAACCCTAAGCCAAATTATAAAAATGATGACAAAAGAATCTTTCATGTAACTAAAAAAGTATGGTCATTTGGAGTACCAGTTTTACCCTGTCTTCCTTTCAATCTCTATTGGTGAGATGACAACGGATTTCCCAACACAGAGCATGACCGCTCAACTCGTCAGCATCTGCAGCCTGTCTGATGTTCTCTTATTCATACTCATTCTATTGAGTGACTGAGGCTCAGAAATTTGCATAAGCCATAAATTTGTGTCACAAAATCTTTGGACTCTGAGATCAAGTTCTTAAATTGCAGCTTTTGGATTGAGCATATATTTTCACTTATTTTGCATGCAAGACACATACAAGCACGTTTTATTTCAGGAGGTAAACCATTTTCCCTTCTACAGTTTGTAACAAATATTTGATTTTTATTTACATCATTCATTTGGGCAAACAAAAAGGCAAAAAAGAATACAAAATGAATTCCTGTTGTCAAACAACAAAAGATGACAAATTGATGATGTAGTCAATAATCAGACATCTCAGTGAAGAACTTTGAGATGAAAGTCATAATTTATTGCAACTTACATCCACAAATAATTGTGTTTATAGTATGGGGTTGAAAATTTTACAAGTATATATTCTTAGAAGAGAATTTTGAAATAGTAATTTACTCCCTCAAATGCTAATAACTCATAGTGATATGGTTGTGTTGATATTGTGGGTAAAATGACCTGTCATTGTTGGTGTGAGCTTTATGATCTGATTGCAGATTGTGCATTATGCTGATTGGGTTCAATCAAAAAGAGAACAATCTCAGCACATAGACAGTTGTGACAAAGAGCAAGAAGGTTTGGCTTGGATGTTGATGGGGGAAAATGTCATGAAATAAGCAGTTATAATTGAGAGAGAGGGAAGCCTTCATGCAATAAAAGATGTGATTGTTGATCATGATTCTTGTCTACCAACAAGAGTAATAAGGCAAGAAAAAATGAAATCTAATGTAAAACAAGTTTATAAAAGATAAGCAAACCAGTGCATCTCTGTCCTGAGAAAATAGATGTTTGCAATCAGATTACTTATTTACACATACTTCAATTGTTTTAATAGTCACTATCATTCACAAGCTGTTTGTCTTTCTTCATAGACTAATAATAATAATGACACAACTGTTTGTTCCAAAGATTAAATCTGCATCAACACAGGCAATTAAACAAGCATCAGAAAGACCTCTTTCATAAAAGCAATCACTTTTCAATAATACTCACCTTGATGACTGTTACTTTTTTGCTACTTCGACTTTGTTTCTCAAGTTTTCTTAATGCTTTGTTCTTAGATGTCTTCACTGAATCTGGGTCAAGCATTTCCAGGTATTTTTGCTTTTTTTGCTTTTCTTTCCATTTTAATTTCTTTAATTTTTTCTTTAGTTTCCTTTCCTTGTTTTTGTCAGAAACACTGCGTTCAGTTTTGCCTTTCAGAGTGTTTTTTAATGGTTCCTGTAAATGGAAAACCAGAAACAAAATTTGGGTTTTATTTTGGAAGAAATTTACACAAATTTACAGATTTAGAAGGAAGCAGGTTTTTCTTGTTAATCCTAAGTAGCCTTGATTTTAAGAAAAACAAATGTCATCGCCCCCAATTCAAAGAAATGCAACATCGCATGTTGCTTAATTTACCAATTTCTTAGAATTGTTAGGTTCCTTTCTTGGAATTTCTTTTAATGTCAGTAAAATATGCATGTGCACACATTTGTCATTCAATTCATTTTGACGGAAAATTTCCACTTGTTTAATTTTTTTAAATTAAATTTTGAAATATGAAAATGTATTTCCCACTAAGAAACCTAAGTGGGGGATTAAAAATTAAAGGTTTCTGCATTTTTCATTTTGTTACAAAATCAATAACTTGCTGGCTTAGGAGACATAAAAAATAAAAATTGTATATAATTTGAAAAGAAATAAATTAAGTTCCTTGTATTTAAGATAAATATGAAATACTAATAATATATAAATTTACAAAACTATAATATAAAACAGAAAGGAAAATAAAAAATATTTAATGCAAAATTACAAAAGAAATTGGAAAAAAGAGAAGGTTTTGCATTTTTGTTTCAAAGATTTATTAGCAAGTAGGTGAATAATAAGCAAATTTTGTGAATGATAAAAAACAAGGTCAAGGCAATAATAAATATTCAGATTAGTTTTATCTTGTAGTCTTTTCGATAAACAATAGACAGATGATAAGCATTGCTTAAGTGCTTAAATAATAGAAAATGGGGGGAAAAAAATAAGCAGTACTGACAAGTAATTCTTTTGGAGCTGCCAACTGGTTTTCACTGACACCCACAGGAGCAACTTCTTCTACTGTGATTGAAGGCAAATTGGCTACAATTTTCACATCAGGAATTGACTGAAAAATAAAAATTATGACAACTTCATTTCTGTATGTGTGTGTGTGGGTATATATATATATATATATTTAAAATAAATCTGAAATTTGACCTCAACCAGCATAAAAACTGAATCAAATAAAAAAATAAATAAGAAATAAATTTAACTTCAAGTAACTGTTTCAAATTTTTGGTAAAACAGGTTTCCTTAACTTTTCAGTGAACTGCAAATTTATAATAAATTAACAAGCATTTTATCTTTATTCTAGACATTATGTTTAAGCTTTTTGTCACTGTTGAATTTTGTGTTGATAACAGTAGATTCTTCATTAATAAAAATGTAATTTTCAAGCAAACAACCAATGCTTCACATGATAGCATCTGACAACAACAATCCTTGTGAAGACCAAAAACACATTGATGTATATCAGCTACACATGGATTTCATATTAGAAGATTGTTTAAGGACACATTTACATGCATAATATATTCCAAGATTTAATTATATATTCCTGAACAATAGCTACAATAAGAACTTAATTACAGGAAGCTTCTGGAAACCTCTTTCTTCAGAAACAACATGAATCAATCTTTTTGAATTCATAATTTAATAAAAAGGAGGAAAAAAAAAAGATTTACATAACATATGAGAATTTGAAGGTTTTCTGTAGATATACACTTCCTTCTAAATTATTTTTTTTAAATATTATAAAAAGGCACAAGATGTTTTTTATTGCAAAACATTTATTTCTGCTCATTCATTCTTTGTGTTTGTTGTACAACTTTTTAAAGTATGTTATTTGAATTAGTTTTCAATAAATCCAAAGCAAAATTTAAAGTTAATAGAAAAACATTTTTTGCTATTATCTTGTCAGTTGTTTTATGAAAGATGTTTTTTAGTCTTTGTTGTCTCATTGTGTTGTGCCGGAAACCTACCACCCCTCTTGAAGATGAATTTGTCTGCGTCTGTGAACAAAGACTTTAAATAGTGGCATGTCAGTTGACATGGGAGAGACAGATAGACAGAGAAGTTCTTAGCTGAGCTAGTTATTGACTACTCAGGCGATTTCTGTACCTTTTTACCAACCTATTAAAACCCTTTTTATTGTTACGTGCTATTTGGCGTTTGTCTCTACTAACTCCAAATCAACATCATAACACATTGTCAAAAACATTCATTGAATTCTACTGTTAAAAGGAAACTGATGTAACATGTTAAGTATGTTTCAGTTCAGAATGTAAATTTTCTGATTAAAAAAAAGTAAAAAAGTAACTTACAATTTTTGGTGTAAAATGAAAATTGGATAAAGCATCTAATTTCATAAACAATGAATTCATCATTTTCTTGATTTCCTCATGTTCAGGATTATCTTTGTTTTGAGTATCTTCTTGAGTCTGGAAAAAGATCAAAAAGAAAAAAAATGATCAAAATCAAGAAAAAGAATACAGGTGAAGCAAAGAACCCAATTATAGAACAGCCATGAATGATGCTATCAGCAATTGTAATGCACAATAACACAGAGATTGGATAGCAGCAATACTTTTTGCTGCATTGACAATCGATTTGAGGACAAGAATGTCCAATGGTAATGATGTACAATTTTGTAAATGTCAAATATTTGTTCATTTGCAAGCAGACAATTTCCAACACTTGATCTGGCTATAACTTCTTTCTGTAGGAAGCAGGATTCTGGAAGCATGGGCTATGAGTTTTGTAGTCCCATCTTCAAACTTGTGGAATTGGCCAAGTCTAAAAACATCTGAAGATCAGTAATATTGTTTGGTGGTGGTATATTTTTAATAGCTTCAGCCCTTGCCAAGTTTGGTCTTCTTCCGTTTTCGTCGATTATTTACCCTAAATACTTGATTTGCTTCATGAAGAACTCACATTTATCAGAACTTAGCTTGAAGCCATATTCGTCAATCTTCTGGAACACTGCCATGATATGTTTTTTGTACTGTTTGTTGTTTTCACTCTTTAGCAGAATGTCGTCTAGGTACACTATGGCAAATTCTAGTCCAGCTAACATGGTGTCCATTATTTGCTGGAACAAACTGGAAGCCATCTTTAACCAAAAATGGGAGATGATTTAGCTTGTAGAGTCCCTTGTGTGTATTAATTGCTAATAACTTCGAGCACTCTTCATCTACTTTCACTTGTAGATATGCGTCAGACAGATCTATTCTACATTTCACCATTTAGCTTAGAAAAAAGGTAAAGGGTATGTGTGGTCTTTAAGGCAGTCATTTAATCTGGCTGAAAAATCTGCACATACTCGAATCTTTTTGTTCTTTTTCCTTACATAGGCTGTAGGTGCAGCCCAATGTGAGTTTAGAAATTACACCCCTTTTCTCTAAACATTCCAGTTCTTGATTTACTGAATGTAAAGCTAAAAATGGTACATTCCTTTTTGGTTTGAATATTGGTCTTATGTTGACTTTAAGTTCAAACTTGACCTCAGTTTTCATGCATTGTCCGAGACCTTCAGAAAACGTGTGGAAATTCGTTTTTCAGATCAGAAATAAATTTTTCTATTTCTTCAGATTTTTCCTTTACTGACACATCCACTTTGTTGCAAAATGAATTTACGGGTAATTCACATAAATCGAAAAGTACAATTCAATCTGTACTAAATAAATTTATTGTACCTGAAAGAACATAGACTTTTGATTTGAAAGTCATCTCCATAAATGATACGTTGCAACTAAATTCACCCCTGAAGTTTAGGTTCTCACCAGACAATCCTCTGGCTATTTTTTTGGTACTTGTCAATGATGGACAACCTATTTTCTTCCATGTTTGTTCATTCACAATAGAAATGTCACTTCCAGTATACAACAATAACTTCACTGTATGACCATTTATTTTCATATTTACATATTTCCTTTTTTCACCATTTTCATTATTGTTCTTGGATAAAACAACATTTACTTTTGATTTAAATTTTTGCTTCTTTTCTATTTATACCAACAGTGGGAGCTTTTGTGACCGACGTATCCATACTCAAAGAAAACCATATCCTTAAAAAAAGTCTTTTTTTTAAAATGACAAATTTCACATATGTGTGACATCACAAGTTCTCATAGTCAATGTTTAAGCACTTATGTCTGGTATGGAACAAACTATCTCTTTCATCAAAAAATTCCTGACAAAATCTGTGTCTCAACAAACGAGATTTCTTCCAGCTTTTTAGATAAAATTAGGTTTGTGTATTTAGGGTTCTCCTCTGTAGCTAATTTTTGGACTGACAGCATAATTTTCTCCTCTTCAGACCATTGTTCGCACCTTTTTGAAAAGTCATCTCATATCTACAAAAATAGGCAGGGAAAGTTACTCCATTGTCCGGGTCATACTTGAATTCTGATAATGAATTCGATATTCTTTCAAGGGAAAAGAATCTGTAGCTTCTGCTGTTTTAGATATTACGGTTTCATATAATAGCTTAGTATCTTCTGCTTGTTGTTTTTGTAATTTTATCAAGTTCATCTTGAAAAATATTTTGTGATTTTTCAAATTTTTCTTGTTGCTGTAACAACTGTTGCTGTAATTGTTGTTGCTGCTGCTGCTGTTGTTGCAATTGTTGCTCTTGTAACTGCAAATTAGTGTGCAATACTTTAGTCAATTCAGCCAGTTGTTCCATTTTTGTTGTGTAATTTCACTGAGTCTTTCTTGCTGTGAGTATGAACTGAATCTGGCGTCACCACTGTTGTATCCTTAAAGAGGTTACAAAGGTGAAAGAACAGCAGAACACGTGTAGATGAAAGAAGAGAGGTTTATTGTAAAAGAGAATACACAACTGAAAGACAGGGAATCGGGTGGCAGGCTAGTAATTCCCAAAGCAAGCATATCTACCAACCACCCCACACAGTCAGATGTGGCACAAGACTTTGGGCATCTGAGCCCGTATGTTGGGCCAAAAATTCCCCGTATAAAACAGGGTCTGGTAGCTGTTTCCCCAAGAAGAGACTTCCCTTTGACATAGCCTTGTCTGGGGATCCACCCTGCCCAAAAGCAGAGAGTTTGACAAGCAGAGCTGGAGGTGAATCTTCAACTAATTCCTGAAGCAAGGATATCTACCAACCGCCTCACACGATCAGATGTGGCACAAGGCCAAATTTAATGTGGGGTATCCAAGCCTGTAGGTTTGGCCAAAAATTCCGCGTATAAAACGGGGTCG
Source organism: Acanthosepion pharaonis (assembly GCA_903632075.3). Lineage (NCBI taxonomy): Eukaryota > Metazoa > Mollusca > Cephalopoda > Sepiida > Sepiidae > Acanthosepion > Acanthosepion pharaonis. Next base: position 47,397 of record CAHIKZ030001105.1, on the reverse strand, counting down.
GGTAGCTGTTTCCCAAGACAAGAGTCTGCCCCTTGACACAGCCTCATTTGGGGATCCTCTCTGCCCAGAGGCAGAGAGTTCGACCAGCACAGCTGGAGATGAATTTCCAACTCTAGACTAATTCCCGAAGCAAGTATACCCTGTGCTCACTATATATAGCTACTGATATAGTCAATCCACATAGGCAATAGGGAGTGTGTGACATTCCATTATATCATTTATTGTGCTCATAAGAGTTTGTGTGAAGGTCTATACAGCTGTAATTTTACAGAAAAAAAACAACTTTTAGTCTTTAGGCTGAGCAAGTTTCATTACTCAGAGTAGAATATAAATTATATAAAAAGAAGTCACTATAGTATAAAATATTAAACAAGGATTTGCCCAAAAATCTATATAAACTTTTTTGCTTCCAGTTACAAAACAAAAAGAATTTGGTTCAGCAGGGAAATAATGGTAAATACAGAAAAAAAGTTGATTACATTGCATGAAGTTAGCTTGTACTTTTCAGCTGTTATCCCTTGTTCAATCATTGAAATTAAGCAGTGTCAAGCCCAGTCAGTACTTAGATTACCATTTGGGAACATTGGGTACTGCTAAAATCCAAAATATGTCTCAGCTTTGAATAAACCATAAAGGGTTGACAAGCAATAAAAACAAAAATCAATCAGTTTCAGTATAAAACAATTACAAGAGAGAATGAATTTCAATTATTTCTGTTTTGAGACAACATTTCATTAGTTTATTCATTTTTTTCTCTTTCTAAATAATCTGGTTCTCACTTACACTTGTTAAAGCAAGTTTCTAAAGCCTTCCTTTATTTTTTGACCATCATTTGTACCTGACATTGAAGAAACAAATGTCTCTACTATTAGAGCAAGAACCCCTGCAAAGTACATCAAGTTTTTTCTTTCTTTGGGTTGGCCATGCCTTTTTATAAATCACTTCAAACTCATGCAGGTAAGAGTTGTGAGAAAGGAGAGAAGGTGATTCACAATTACTGAAATTTCTACACTAAATACTTTCTTTAGAAATTGCTGTCTATTGACAAAGCAGTGATAAATTTAACACAAAAGAACAACTTTCTATATATTATGCACTTACCTCTTCTTGTTTTTGATATTCTTTTTCATAAATTTCACCCAGGCTCAGTTTGCTCTTCTCCTGATCGAGCATAGTTGGTTTTTTATATTCATATGCAGCATCTGCAGTTTTCACTTTCCTTTCAACATCGTCCCAAGCCTGCAGTGTAAACAATAAGCGTTCTTCAACAAACAGAATTTTAATTTATGTACAAATCGAGACATTCAATATAGACATGTAAACCTCCACTTTATCCATAAGCTGGTCACATGAAAATCTGCACTTGACTCAATAAATGGAAATACATTTAAACTGACTTATCAATGTTTTAACAATTTATAAACAAACATCATATGGTGAAGACTCATGCTCAGTTGTGAGAAAGGCATGGAATATTGGCTGAGGGAAAAGAAAAACAGACAGAAATGTAGCACCAGTTTTGAAACACATTACATCCAGTCTTCTGTCAGCAGTGTTTCCATATAGTCTTTTGTACCACGTCGCTCGTTAATTAAAATGCAAAAGGCAAATGTGAGAGAATAGGCATTGATGTTAGTTATGTCCCCTTTGCATGTTTGTTCTGGATGCTAGCCATTTCCTTTTAGTGAAATTCCTGTTTTGCAGTTTCAATTTCTTATTCCATAAAATGAAATAAACTTATTTTTATATTGTCAACTTTTCATTGGAGTTCAAAAATGAAGATGATAAGTCTGTGTTGGAGGTATTCAAAATTTCTGTTTTACACCACAAAATTTAACCATCTTTGCTGTCATATTCACAATGTTTCAGCTGTTGTATGCTCCGGTTTTCTCAAGATGATTGAAATTTAGAACTGAACCCTTTATTTCATCCACTGAGGTAGATAGTTCTAGTTCCACGTGCTATGCCTCTTCCGGATGTCTCAGTTATCTCCCTTTAACTCAACTCCCAAAGTTTTTGTTCATCACTGCAGTAGCCAGGTACTGAACTCACAACTCTTTGGGTCAAATCACTGGATCCAACCAACACTTTTATCCCTAGGCCATAGGTCCTTGTTAAAAGGAGATAACGGAGACATCTGGAATTTTTTAAAATATACGCTAGAAATACAAAATCTTTTTAAAGTAAATCATTGGTGCATTTGGACTCATTTTTTCCTTGTTTTCCTTCCTTGAATATCCACCACATTTTGGGATGTTAAACTTCGACATAAAGAGAGTGTTGGGCAATTCAAAAATTCACAAAGATGGATAATGGACTTGACATTTGTTTGAGAATAAATACATGCTTCCATTCCTCCGTTAGATCATGGTTCAACATTCCAAAATATGACAGACACCCATGGAAGGCTAGAAAGCAGTACAAATAAACCAATATACAAAGCTAAATTGTTATCATTAATTTGGGATATCATATAGAACTTTTTTTTAAAGTTAAAATGTAAGATTAATTTCCTTTCAACAATTTTCATCATGAATTAAATTTTGGAGAGTACCAAGAGTAAAGTATTTCTCTGATGAAAGTTCATTGCAAAATCAATGAGAAAAAAAGTAAAGAATACATAAAAAATACATATACCTGATCTTTTATCCTTTGAATAATTAAATCTTCCAATGTCTTTGTGGTGTCTTCAGTGATTTCAGGAGCTAAAAAAATATTTTAACAAAAGTTTCAGAATTATTTTCAGTTTAATCACACCGAGTTAAACAAGAAGTCATAATGAAAATGTGACAGGTCTTCATTAGAAATAAAAAAATATTACAGATGGGTAATTTGTCTCTTTGTCCCCTGTGAGTGTTGCTTGCATAGGATAAATGAATGATGATATACATGACAAGGATGCCTGAAGTTAGCACTGAACACCATTTGTACCCGTGAAATTTACCAATTAACAACTGTTTCAAGTTTTTTGATATCTTCTTTTCCTTGTACCCTCATCACAGACATTTCACAAAAAGGCCAACTTTTTTTGCAATGATCATAGAGCATATCATAAAAACAAGACATTAATTTGCTAAAGTCAATTTTAAATCTCAAGAATGAAACATCACAATCTTCATTGACTTCTTTCATGAGTTAGGTGGAAAAACAATTATTTTCTGATCAGTCCCTTTCTCTAATTAAACATTCTTCAGTAAACAAACACAAATCTATTCTATAAAACAATGCAACTATATATTTATTGGTCACACATCATGATCTTTCCCTCTCAGTAGTGAGATAGTTCATTGCTATGAAAAAAGGAGCCATTAATTGATGCCAATAAGCAAACATATCTAGTATCATCATAACTGAATATCATTAGTAGAGTAAGGTTGCTAATACATTCTGTTTAAATACTTTTCTTTGGCTTTGAGTTTGCTTTCTCTGGAGATTTTTATTTTTAATGAATTAAAAAAAAAAAATTGTAGATAAAATCCTAGATTATATATGCAGAAAATATAATCAATGCAGTTGAAAAAATTACTTAAATATGGCAGTCATTTTTTAACACTACAGATAAACTTATTAATAAATTTTAGAGACTAAACTAATGTCAAATGTATTGTTGCTTTTAGAAGTGCCGGAGATCCTTTGCAGCATTTTACAATCAGATACTATCTTTGACAATAAAAAAAATCACTTAATTCTTTTTTGGCATACTTTTTAGTGAGATGATATGTAACATAAAAGAAGCCCCCCTCTTTCAAATCCATCTCAATCTCAAAACCCAGATCTTTAAAAACTTTTCTAAATTCTTTGTTCTGCTTGCCATTGCAGCCACCAAGAATCATTAAGTTATCATTTTGATATAGCCATAAAGTATTTCCATTAATTTAGACAAATTTCACATATGTGTGACATCACAAGTTCCCATAGTCACATCAAAGCTACCATGATTGCCTTTTTTAATCTACTTTATTGTGAAATAATAACAAATTTTGGCAGTGTCCTTAATTATTTCTATTTGCCAATTATTTTTATCTATGTACAGCTTGACACTATCTATATTTTTGTTAAATGTTTCTTCACTGACAAGGACATAATCTTGTGGCGGACATGAGACAGAACCTGGGGCGAGCACAACTGGTCACGACTTGCCTTGTCCCCGCCAAGCATGTAAAGCTACTGCAGTTGAAATGAGGGAGAGAAAAAAAGCACTTACCGCTCTGCCGTAATCCATCCTTGGACAGATAATGTAAAAGAATGAGGGGGGACTGGCATTGCATTTTTATGCAATAACGATGCAATGCATTATGGGACATGGACGCAATGAATTATGGGATCACATGAAGATGCAAGGGATTATGGGTATATGAACAACTATAAAAGCAACTACTTTTTTCCGAGTCGGGGGTTCTTCGAGGGATGTTCACGGTTGACAGCGAGAACGGGCAGTTAGTGTGATTTTGAGACAGAACTCAAGAGGGAACGACTCAAGGTTGAAATACCAGTTGGGAGAGCTTGAATTTACTCGCTGGTTATTGTTTTCTTTATTCACCTCAAATCTTGAATATCAAAATATACAACTATCAGCCTCTGTTTATCTGTTACAATATTAAATTAACGATAGCTTTGGTATATTTTTGTTGGCTGATTTCTAACACCTCTTGTAACACACAATGTACACCCATCCAGTAATTTTTTTTTTTTTTAAACAAAGTTTCTCCCAAACATTCTCAGTGTAGTTTAAGAGGTTACATGCAAGCTTCAGTTTAACATTTTTCTTCTTGTCTTTCACTCTTATAAATGCAGACAGTGTATCACAATGCTGGGAACATGGTTATTCACCTTCAATTTTGTAGTTATATTCTTGGTTTTCATTTTTATATCATGTGCTATATTATTTGGTGCCTTTCTATAAATCTTTGCCATATCCTCATTAATAAATTTGTTTTGTTCTGTTTACTTGGTTCCATCATGTACACCTTCCTACGTTTATCATCAAAGACAAATAGTTTTACTTTTCTTTTTCTCAAATCTTCTTTACACTTCCTTTGAAAATTGTCTTGCACCTCCCAGAAGTTAAGTTTATTCATCACAGTGAGCATATATTTCTCATATTTGTTCAATTTTATCTGATTTGGTGGACATTTAGCTATTTTTAATCTGTCCCTCTCCTTTGTAGTGGAAATACTGTCACTGTTTTCACTGTGGAAGGAATAAAAAGCTATCCATTTCATTACCATTAGATTTTTTTGTTTAGAGGCATATCAACCTCTACAGGTTATTTAATGCCGAAATCTAAATATTTTGTATGCAATTTTATGGCTACAACAATATAACTTGAATGCAATTTTATTCCTACAACTAGATATTTTGTACATAATTTTATACTTTCAGAGTAAATGTATGTTTTATAGATGTATAGTTTGTAGATGATCTATTGCAATGTTATATGCTTTGGCATAAACCTATTTCTTTAAGGTAGGACATTATGTTCACAGTTTCAAATAGTTTTTCAAATTTTCAATTTTCAAATAGTTTTCTCATGTTGGTTTCCTTGTAGTATTTATGTCTTACAGGTGTGAAATGAATCCATTTAGTTAAAATGTGTTTCACTGTAAGTGCAGCTTGGCATGTTGTTGGTTGATTTTCATTCTTTAAAAAATATTTTACTTTTTGAATAAATGTTAACTTATATACTTAGAGTTTTGGTATTAGAATATTGTTTAAAGAATAATCCAGCTGCATTTCTTTCATTTTTGTCATAATTTAATCAATGCTGTCTACAGTTCATCACCACTAAAATAGGGGAAGCATGTTATGAGATGGCTACTACTATTAACAATAGCAACAACACAACAGTGATACATTTGATAACAAAAAACTTGCTCCTACATAGTGCCAGTGTAAAAAAAAGAGCTTAATGTTAAAAGGAGAAAGCTACTATACCATTAAAAATGAATTAAACAAAAGTATAATAGCACAACTGCCAATTTCACACTGTGTGATCTTCAAATGTCTAGTATACCTTTTAGGTTGGTTTTATATTTATAATTCAAACATGTTTTGTTAAAAATAAGCAACAAAGTCTAAGGATGAAGATGATATTAAATTTTCAAACATCTTGAATTTTGGACAATTTCCAAATATGCAACAGTTTATATGAAAACTGGAAAAATGTAATAAAAAAAATGAAAATGTTAGTTGCTTTCAATAAGACTAGTTTGTATAAATTCTTGTGAAATAGATGTTTCTACACACGCACATTATATAGAAAGAGAGAGAGAAAGAGAGTTGAATTGAGAAATAAAACAAGAAAGAAAGAAAAAACAAAACAAAAGAGTTCCTCACCTAATTTTAAAGTGCTATCAAATTGCACATGTTCTTCCAATAAACTGTTTTCTGGACGAGCACTGGCACCAATTTCTCCACTTAATTGCCATGATTTATCTGCAACATTGGCTTTTTCTAGTTGCGAAATCTTTTTCTGGAGCTGGAAAATTTGAAGATGAATTCTTGTCATAGCGACATCTTAATGGGTTGTGGAAAGACAAGCATGAGTGTTTTTTTTCTTCATACCAACAGATTTTTGAAAGATGGGATTTACTTAGTGAATATAAACGAAAAAATCTAGGCTCTCACACTGCACTGTAAGCACCTCTCAATTCATGATTGTCTGAACCAACATGGTTCTCTTGAAAAACTTTAAACTGAACATACAGAAACTGACCATTATTTCTGCCAGAACTAAATAAGATTACACTCAGATTTATTACCCCAGTGCAATAAATTGTTGTAAGAGAAAAACACTTGTGTCTATTATGCCATCACAACTCATTTGGGCTGTGATTAATATTTGTGACCAAGGTAGATTGTGGAATTGAAAAACAACCGTCCAAGCCTATTAAAGCATTTGGCCAGAATATAACAACCACATTTTATGAATGCCATTATCAATTTCATTTTGTTATTAGTATTAATCTGTTTGGAATTAACTTGGCATCATTATGAAACATGTTACAATCAAGCTATTCAGTGTTATTAAGAAATAATCAAGGAACTTCAATACAAAATTATTGCTTTACATTATTCATGTAATAAACAGAAATTGAAAAGATTATATAAACATGGATCTGAGTTTTACAAATTAATAAAAAAAATTAACAAGGGAAAATACAACAGAAATTCATGGTAGATCCTTTTTTAAACTATCAATTTGACATTAATGCAACCAATTAGTTCATTTATACCTTCAAAATTACAACTTTTTTAAATTTTTTTTTTCATTTGTTGTTATCATGTTCTACTCTTTGACAGAGTCATATTTTTTACCTTACAGCTTTATAAACAGTTTATCACTTATATAACACTACCATCTGGCATCATCAGTTCAAGGGAGACAAAACATGTAAAACTTTTCATTTACACTAATGATTAAGTATATAGTGACACATGAGGTGTGAACAGAGTGTGAAAATAGTATTCCTCACACTGGCCTCTGAAGAATTTGTCATGTGTCATTTTTAACGAAAGTTGGTACATATTTGTTGATGAAGAGTTCTAGAAGTGGAAAAAAAAAAAAAAATATATCCACAGTGCAAAAGTTGCAAATCTGTAATTTGTAGGTTACAAAACCACCCTTCACACACTGCAGCAAACAAAAAACAACTCCATTGTTGCTTGAGGCACTCAGCTTATATGTAAGTTGGGAAGTCAGTAATTTGTTGAGGAACAACAAAAATTTGCATGATGTTCTTTATGTAAAGACAGAAGTCACCAGTGGATAACATATGAAACATGCTGGTGCTTGTTTTGACAAGGTAAGTCACCATTTTCTTCACCACACTACCAGATCTCACAATCACAAAAAGGAGAATCTGAGGCAGGTCTCTTGATCCTGGTGTTTTGTTGTAGGAGTCATTTCCCAAGGAATCATTGGATATATTTTGATCAGTCTCCAGGATATATGCATCTGTAGACACACTGGATTCACTGAGTTCAATTACTTGTTCACTATTGTTAAATCATCATTGGTGTCACACATCAATGTGCCTGAGTCTATGAAGGGGCGGAGATCTTTTACATGCTGTGGCATTCCATCAATTATCATTGTTTGTGGACTAACAAGGTTTGTCATGTAACCCACTTGATACTTGGAAGGTACACCAGCAATGTGGACCTTTCACCTAGACTTGGGTTTCCCAATCTGTAGATGATTCAATCCTTCCCATGATCAAATGATAATATTGCATTGTTTCCCTTCACTCTGAATTGGTAATAGTGAATCAGATTGGTGGGTGCAGTAGTGGACAGTGTGTCATTGTGCCAATACACTGCTTCCATTATGGAATATTACTTCCTTGCAGTAATCCTCTTTATGCTAAAATGCTATATTTCAACAATATCATTGCTCATGGAAATATATGCACACCTGAAGCAAAGTTACCCACCCCTACCTGTCATTTAAGAAATCTTTAAGCAACATGCAAAATACAGTATGGTTAAGATTTCTGTCATCGGACTCCATTCATAGAAAATGGCCTTGAAATGTTGGATGATGTTTCTTGTATCTTGCTGATGCAGAGATCACTATATTGTAAATTGAGTGGGGCCACAGTTGATTATATTAGTGTTGTCCACCATAAAGGGTAATAAAGGTTCATATATGTTGCATCCTTAGAGGTTACAAACAAAGGTGGTACTCGAGTGAAAGGAACAGCAACACTCGCGTAGATGAAAGAAAGAGAGGTTTATTGTAAAAGAGAATACATGACTGAAAGACAGTGAATCGATTAGCAAGCTAGTAATTCCCAAAGTAAGTCCACCAGGTATATCCTGTGCTCACTATATATATCTACCGATATAGTCAGTCCACATATGTGATAGGGAGTGTGGGACATTCCATTACAACAATATATCATTCACACTTAAGTAGCATTGTGGCCAACAAGTTGAGACTGGGTTAGTTAATTGCCATTCCTTACATTTCATTGCTATTGATGCCATAAGATGAATTTTTCTCACAAAGTACATTGTCTGACCTTTTTCATTCACCATCAAAGCATATATAGGTTATGCCAGTTCAATCTCCTCCTGGATCACATTATACCATTGTTGCAATACTCCTGTGAGCTTGTCTGCTCAATTCTGATTTGACATCACTAACATCATGGTCATTGATAATTTGTACACGTAGACGAACTTTTCAAGAATGAGCTATCTTCAGATCAGCATCTTGCTTGCTGCCCTCATATACATTCTAGCTTTTCCCAGTGAGCATGTCAGATACCTACTAATGCACACATGTGGTGTCCATGAAGAGGTGCAACCCTGTTGTGCCCCACTGTAGTGCTAAATTGATGCCCTTCAGGATAGCATCCAGCTCTGGTGTTGTGCATCACCTACTGGCCATTGCCAACACACATCCTTGATAACTCATCTGTCAATCTCCAATAAAACATCTGTAGTGAAGGAACTCACATCAACTAACATCTCATAGGTTTGTCAATTTATGCACCACTTGCTGTGTGCAGGGTCATTCTGAGATATTCTAGCTGTGATAGCTCCAATCTTAATGTTCTTAAGGGGAGCATTATTAACTTTGTCATCCCAGCTGTATTTTCTCTACCACGGGCTATGAAGGAATGCAAATGTAATGCTGGAAAGTAAAATCTGATTATTTAACAACTGAATTTGGTAAACCTTTACCTAAAATTTGCTCAAGCAAGTTTTGGCACTCAATATATTTGTTGTAATTTGAAAATCTAAAAGTAAGGGATTGTCAGCAGTCAAGAATTAATGTCAGCCTTACTGAAAGACAATGGGGCAATTATGTGTATAATATAATGACTTTAAAAAAAGACAAAGAAAAAAATTTACTCTTTCTTGACGAAGTTCAAAAGTTGATTTATCACCAGGTTCTTCAATGATATCAGAAATAGCTTCTCCATCACTTTCTTCTTCACTATCATTGTCAAAAAGTTTAGACTTTTTCTTACTGACAGGAAGAGTGACATAATCTCCAGAATTGCTAAGAATTAAAAGACACAAGAAAATGCAAATTAGTAATCAATCAAATTTAATACAATGTATTGATTCATTTCTCAAGAACACAAAAGGTGTACCAATCAACATTGTTATGAAAATTTTTATGCATAATTGACTTTTAAAGTTTGTTGTTCTCAAGAAAATCAGTTGTCAGGAGTTCAAAAAATCAAGCAAAAGAAAAAAAAATTGCTGTTCATTTCCATGGTTATTGTAATTTAATTGTTGGTCCATTAACCCATTTGGTTAGACATTCTTTTTTTTCATGTAGGCAGTAAAAGGAAAATTTTCTAAACTGACATCATCTTTACTTCAAAATTAAACAAACTGATAAATTACTATTTCATCTAAAATAATTTTTCCAAGAGACATTCAAAATAGATATTTTATTGCTGCCTTCTAAATGAGGGACTAACATGGCAAGTGTCTACATTAAAGACAAAATATATTTAGCTTTTCTCATCACAATAGCAAAATAGAAGTCATAAAGGATATATTAAGAAATAATGTATTTGTTGTATTTACCTTTGATTGTCTTCTTCTTTTTCAATATTATCATTGAATCTAACCCGTTTTGATGGAAGCTCATCATCAGGCCCACGGAAGAAATCATCAAATTTTAGTTTATCAACATTTTCCTGTAAAGAGGAAAATCCATTTATAAGTAAAAGAAACAGAATCAATAGGATCAAGCGAAATCAGCTGATCTTTTCAAAACAACATTTTCTAAACAACAGATGAAAAAAATCTTTGGAAAATTCTAGACTTATGAATGAAATTAATGGGGTCATATAAAGTTCATTTTATTCTCAAGAGATTTCTGCAAAAAATACATTATCTACCAGATGCCTAAGTATTGTGAATATTAAGCTGTCATCTAAATTGTTTATACCAAAATGTATTGGTACCAAGCTCATATTATTCCTGGGTCAGACAAACTGAGGTTTTGTCTGTAATGTTTATAATTTTACTTTAATGTCAGTCTCATTGTGGAACACAGAATTAATTTCATTTACATTTTCATTTGTGTTTTGAATAAAGCTCATCAGAAAGTTCACCAAAAAACTCATTTGTAAATAAAATGTAAATTAGCAAGTCTAATTGCAGATGGTAGTTATAGTAAGGTGAATAAAGATCCAAGAGGAAGTTGTCACCGTTCCTAAATAAGACCAAAGACTATGTTACAATGAATAAATATAGACAGCTAACTCAACATTACACTAAGCTGCCACCTATTCCACCGAGACCTATAGTCAGCTGCAGGGACTTGGCATGCCACACACTAAGCAGATTCCTGGTGGATATAACCAATCCACTAACAGGGAAAACCTCATCTGAGGTGTGCCCATCCATAGCAAGCTTGGATGTGGTAAGCTTTTTCACCAGAGTTTTCTATCTGTGGTTCAAAAGTGACTGGAATCAAGCCCATCCCTTGGAGAATGTACTAGCATTCCAACAGTTAATCTGATGGAAATATTGATGTTCTGTGTACAGACAACATTCTTCCAGTTAATCTGATATATACTAACAGGAGGAATTGATATATACTAACAGGAGGCTATTGGTTCACCATTGTTATCAATGATGACAAACATATACATGGAATAGTTTGAGGAAATGACTTTAAGAACAGCACCACTGAAGCTGACATTATGGCTGAGATACACAGATGACACCATGATATTCTGACCTTACCAGGAAGCTGGACAAATACTACTGGATCCTGTGAACTCAGAAAGATCTTTGATTCAGTTTACAAAGGAAGAAGAAAATAATCAACTGGCTTTACAGGATGTACTAATAATTTACACAGAATAGGTTCAAGACATTCATATAACACAAGCCAATCTTCTTCAGGCTATACCTCAACTTCAATTCCCACCATCTACACAGTGTAAATCTAGACATCACCCAATGCCTACAACACTATGCAAAAATCAAAAGTAGTAACCCAGACACATACAAACAGGAAATGATCAGCATTGAATGTACCTTTAAGAATAACATCTACCCTGTAAAAATAACATCAGCTTTTGGAGTCAGAAACAGAAGGGTGAAGGGAGAAGACCACAGTCAAGATCGCATAAAAAAAAATTCAGAAAATCTGTGGTCCATACAACATCAGATGCAGCTTGATTCTATGGAGAAATCGCAGAAGCCCAACACAGAGTAGAATATGACAAAAAACTCTGTGTAATATATCCCTTGCAGTTGCAGCAAAGAATATAAAGGTGAAACTAGCTGCCTCCTAAAAGTAAGGCAAAAAGAACATTGAAAAGCTGTAATTAGGGATGAGACAATGAAATCTAATATGTATGGAGGGAAACGATGGTCATCAACCACCTGTGTGGAATAAAGTAAAAATACTAGACAGAGAAAAACACTAGTGAGTCAAATGTCTAAAAGAATCAGCATATATGCTAGGCTATGAGGACCACTTTAGCAGGCCTAGTATGGAAATAGATACAATATGGGTGTATATATACATATATATATATATAAGAAAGAAAGGTCAGCAAGACTTCAACAGCAGAAAGGAGAAGCCTTGGTGAGTACAGTCAAGTGTGACAAGCATCAGGTTAGGTTTAACGTTTCAAGTTCTACACCCATAATTGAATGCAATCTCCTTGGTCTGAAGATTGTGCTCAAGCATGAAAGTCTAACACCACTCAATGTTGACATCAATATCCACTCTTCTTATATTTACATATGCTCTATTCTGGATATTGAGCACTAACCCTATAAATATAGCATATCTTAAAACTATATATATATATATATATGTGAGATAAAATATAAAAATATATATACATATAAGACGCACTTGAACATGAATTCCCAAGAAGGTAAAGAAGAAACTTTAAATAGTTAAAGTATAGTTAATATAATAGTTAAAGCAAATTCTTTCTAAGACTAAATAAATTATTCCAAATTTAGACAAAATTCAAATAAGAAAAATAAAAAAAGCTGTAGACTTTGAATTAAATATTACCTCTTTATCTGATTCCATGTCTTCGAACATATCAATGTCTTCATCTTCTTCATCAGTTTCTGCCTGATGTTTGGATTTTTTCAGTTCCAAAGCATCTTGCTGCTTTAGAAACATGTCCATTTCAGAAAGTTTAAAGAATTTATCATCAACAATTGTTGGTTTGCTAGCTTTTTTCTTAGCAGATTTCTTATCTTTTGACCGTACTTTTTCTTCCAATTCATTGTCCTCTTCCTCTTCTTCTGTTTCTCCTCCATGAAGCATATCATTTTCTTCATGGAATTCTTTAGCCAAATCATCAGAATCAGCATCAAAGTCACTGTCTAGATCAGAAGTGATGTTATTTCTGTTAGCAATCTTGTCAAACATTTTTAGCCTAGACTTAATCTTCTTAAGCTCTTCATCACTTTCTTCTTCATTTTCTTCTCCCTCGTCTTTTCCCCTCTCATCTTCTTCTCCCTCGTCTTCTTCCAAGTTCTTTTTTTGGCTGCTTGCAACACTGGCAGTTGTCTTGAAAGAGATTTTTTCTTTCCTGGCCAACAAGTGAGATAAATCTTTTATAAGTTCACCAATCACACCTGTATTGTAAAGTTCAAGTTCTTGCCAAATCTGCTCATTATCAAAATGGTCAATTACTAGTTCTGAAAGGCTGTTTTTAACAGGGAGCTTCTTGTAAGTGAAATCATAAAGATCTTTAGTAGCTCTTTTCAGTGATTCAGCATTCTTTTCATGCACTCTGAAATAAATTTAAATACAATAAATAAATGTCATCTGAAGTCTTGAGTTGTTTGGACTGTTGCCCTCATATTTGTTGCCATTTTCAAAGTTTTGCAAATATAGACAGATATTTTAAGTTTTGTGATTAAATATTTTTATTCCATTATTACTATTACCTTCAACTTTATTGTTTTGATCAGTGTTTTGGACAATGCATTGGTGGGTACATCTGATCAAAACATCTAAGACAAAGATGCTAGTTAAAATAATTAATGAAATAATCACAAGAAGCATTTAATGATTTGTGTATCTACAATGCAGTCATCTTTATATTTACAGAAATAAAAGGATGAAATGTTTTAGCTTTTTATTTGCAAAACTTATCAGATTGTTTTATGCTTTTGTGTCTCAATACTAATAGATACAGTAGTCAATTTGCTACTACTGACAGGGCAAGTCATAAAAAAAAGAAAACTGACCATGTTTTCACTTATTCCATATCTTTCCTATAACTATAATATACCAAGAGCATATTGCCTGTAACTTCAAGAAAGGTCATTAATATTACAGCTCTTTTCTTCTGACAACTGAACTCTTTAAACTGAAGGATGAGAAGAATGAATCAGTCAAAATTTGTAATATCAGAAGCATGGCCTAAATGACTTTTGATAGGCCTACCTTGAATTAATTCTCTACAGTAGACAAGAAATAAATACAATCAGTTCATTGTGCAAACAAATTTACAATTGTTTACGAGACAACTTTATTTTAATTTTTTAATCTTTCCTTTTAAAAACTTCAATGAAGTGACATTGTTTCATTATTTGATGTTTCCAACAATTTTTAGTCATATGATGGAATGATAAAACACAGAAAATTGTCTGCCTTTCAATTTTTAAAAATTAATTTTCCTCGCCATCAATGTATTAAAATGGTTTTCTTCATACCCCACCACCAAGTTGGGCACCTCGAGGCAGTGTAACGGTTAGCAAGCGTGTCTCACTAGAACAGTTACGACTGAGTAGTGAGTCCTATCCTCACTGGGCGCCCCCTACTTTCGGCCTTGCACCACATCTAAGCTATGCTTAGAAAATCACTACCCCACCACCAGGTTCTATCTGGTGCTGATATATTCCATTTGATTTGAGAGAAGAATAAATCTCCAAATTTAGTACTCCACTTCATGAATTTTGAATGATTATTGATTGGTGACAAAAATGGATTGTATCTAAAAAGGTCACTCTGATTTTGTCTAACTCTGCCTTAAAATTACATTATTTCTTGGTACCTATCCATCCCTTTTTTTTAAAAAAATCAGTCAATGGTACACTTTCATTTTAATCATTTTGTGCAATTGTTATTGAAATCAAAGCCTAACAATCTTGCAATAAAAAAAGCTCTTGTATAGCACAAAGGATTATTTTTTTTAAAAATAGACGTAACTTCAACAAAAAATTCAAATTTATATAAACATTAAAAAAAAGAAGAATTTCAAACAAAATGAAGAAAAATTATAAACATAAAGGCCATTTCAGATGAAAAAAAAATGTTTTATAAATTAACCTTTTTCTTTTTTTTAAGAAATAAGCGTAATTTTATTTTGACTGCGATTTATTTATTTATAATTATGCGTGTTCTCCCTAGTCTTGTCTTGTAAAAATCAGACAGGGGAAAAGGAAAAGTATATTTATTTTTGTGTCCATCTAATCGCACATATTCAATACATTATTAAACTTGATACAGCGACTGTTATTTTTGTAAAATTCATTAAATAGCTGCAATAAATGGTAAAAATCACTAAATTTTTCTCAAAATGAAGAAAACATCATTAAAAAGCGTTAACACGTGGTCTGAAGGAAAAAAAATCAAGATTTTAAATTAAGATTTTTAATTAGATAACACATTGCAGAATTCATAAGGTATAAGAGGATAGATTAATTTCAATATGTTTCAAACTTACTCAAGGAATTGTTCAAGATTTCTTGTAAGGTTTGATAAAACACTTAAAGTGTTCGATAAACACATTTCTTCCACCATATTATTTTTCCATTAATATTGAAGAGTTCCAAGCGGCGAACAGTAATTTATTTCCCTTAATTAAAATTGATCCAACTGAACAGAAGCGGTACTTTTTTACTTTATGGGTTAAAAAAGTAAGTTAAATTCATTTAAAATAAAAATTATTGAAATCGTCATGAATTATGCGAAACATATAAAAGTATATTGGTTTTTATTATTTTTAAATTGATTTTGATAAAAATGTTTTTTGGAGCAGTCATTTTTTTACAATAAATGAATGAACTGTAAAAAAAAAAAAAAAAAAAAATGGTATTGTTCTGATAACTTCTTAAATCGACAAAACGTTTTACAAAATTTTTGTTTTTCTCCAGTTGTTAATTTTTCAAGGCCAACAACAGCAAATTCTTCACATAAAACACGAGTTTGAGTCTTGACGGTAAGGTTGGAGAAAGTACCGGTCGAAACATTGCCAAAGTTTTGTTTTTTTTTTTAAAAAAGAAAAGATAAATAAAGGAATAACTATATTTTGGTTTTGGAATACATAATAATATTGATTCTGTCTACTAACGAAGTAGTAAAAAGTAATTTTATTTTATTACTCTCGCAGATATTCGTCAGATAAATATTAAAATTCATTATTCGTCAGATAAATATTTAAAATTTAGTGTAAAAAAATCTATCGAAAGTCTTGAAATGCAATAAACAACTTCCCTAGCAACAACAAAAATAAAATTAAAATCCAACTAAGAAATAAAAAAAAAACTGCTTTAGTTTTCCCAATACTTCTGCTCTAATTTTAGTGTTATTCAGGATTTTAGAAAAACGTAATCGATACGATTGCTCATGTTGCCATATTCTTGCTTGTTCTTTGTTGAACACCAACGAATCGCTGAGGGCCAAAATTAAGATATGTTACTTTTAAGTTTTACTTTAGATCGGTTTCTGTCTGTTTTTATTAATAGACGATTGAAGAAAACTGATTTTATCCTATATAAAAACAATTTTTTTTTTCTTGTATGACTAATGCGTTAAGGAGCCTCACCGACCAGGCAGTTGGTCTTTTCCCCTGTTCATGTTTATATTTATTTTTTTGCTATTGAAAACGTCATTTCCGCTTACGTCATCGCTTCAGTTGACATTAAACTCAACAGCGGCCAAAAAAGGAGGAACGGCTTGTTTCTTCTTATCTTTTTTTTTTTTTTTTTTAAATCATGTCGGAATATTTGTGAGATTTTGATAAGAACCAAGACGAAGGGCTTTTTAGAACCTTCATTTTTGAGGAAATCTATTTTATTTTAAAATTGAGGAGAAAAATCAGAAACGATGGAAGTCAAACGAACTGGGCTTTGTCGTCCGGCAAGTGAGCAACAACACCAAGGAGGAGATCGATCGACGGATAAAGGTAAATAAATCAAAACAATTCTGAACACCACCCACCTGAAGAAAATAAACAAATAAAAGAGAAAGACTTTTTGTCTCGCACAGACGACAGCAATTTAAATTGGGAGTCAAGAGAAACGATCTTTTTCTTAAATAACACAAATTCCACCCCCTTTTTTTATCTTTTTAGTTAGAATGTAAATAATCATGACGAATATTTCTAATAAACAAAATTTCATAAGTTAAAATTAGGTTTCGTCTAAAAAAATCCAATCGATTTTATTTTTATCTATATAAATTTTTCGAGAAAATAGATCGAAGTTCAGTTTAACAATCAACAACAGTTTAAAAAAAGAGTCAATGATTTATTGTATGGAAATTTGTTTTTAAAATACTTAAAAATAGTTGTCAGATCATTTACTTGCAGTTCAACTCGAAAACGAAAAATAACCCCTTTTTAACCTTAAAGTTTTGTTGTCATGGTAAAAAAGGCATAAAAAATAGTTCAAATATCTTTTAAAAACTTTAGATAGTTGTTTTAATAACGGGGGAAAAAACGTGACAAAGAAATTTTAGACTTTTTTACGTTTAATCGCAGCAAAATTCTGTGACTCAGGTTTCATAAGAAAAACTTATATTTGACGAGTTTCTGTCTTTACTTTATTTAGCACTTTTTATTTTATTAAAGTTGTTGGGGTAGGAAGATTTTTAAAAATACTTTAATTTAAATCAATCATCGAGTGTTTTTTGTTTTCCTTTCTACTACGCCATCGTATTTTCAGCGTACATCTTTCTTTTTTTTTTTCTCTTTTTACTCTTAGTATCCACTTACTACTTAACTAGTAAGTTAACTATGGCCAACATTTTCTGAGTTCATGTCATTTTCTTGTCGACACATTTCTCATTCTTTTACCATGTGCCTTCAAATCTACCAAAGCCTGATTATTGAAGCTTTGAAAAGACAACACGTGCCATAAAAAATACCTATAGAAAATTTAACTTTTAAAACTGTTTTCTAAAGTGACATTTACTTATATGTAAATAATTAAAAATAAAGTTTTTAATTGTAAAATCGATTTCCTAAATGGTTAAGAATTTGAAAATTTATACGTAAAAAACCACAGAGAGATCAACTTTTTACTTTACAAGGTTGGGGTAAAAAAAATAATCCTAAAAAAGGTAATGTCAAAAACTAGAGAAAGGTTTCACTTTTAAAATGTGACAGCTATTATACAGAACTACTTATAGTAATGCATAGGTAACGTCGTTAGACTATTTTTTTTAACTTCTGCTTGTCAAAATAATTTCTTCCACCCCCGCGAAATATTTGTTTACTTCTACGACTTTTGAAAAAAGCAAAGATTTTTTCTTTTTGCTTTGTTTTGAAGTTGTAAACAATTTTGAAATGTTTTATTTTTTTAAATAATTTTTATATGCAATTGAAATATTTGATTATGAATAATCAAAAGGAGTTGGTAATTAAAAAAAAATTGGGGTCTGAATTGTTGATGTACTTATGAAAGGATGAAAAAAATGTCATTCGTTACGGAATTGTCTCTAAATATTTTTTTTGTTAGAAAAAAAAGAAGAAAAAAAGTTGAATGTCCTGTTTCACTGCAAATGTCCTTTTGTCTTTCTTTTTTACTCTGTAATTTTCCCCCTTAAACAGCCTCAAACAAAATGAACAAACTCCTCTCACACCCTACTCAATACGGGTCCTGTCCGACATCGTATCTTCTTGTTCGGCACAGATTGGCCCGCATTTGCATTATTTTTAACCTAGGCTAAAAAAAAGTATAAAACTATTTAAGGAAATAAAAGGTAGCATTTTTCTCGTCAACGGTGAGGAGGCCAAAATTGCTTAAAAAAAAAAAAATTTGGCTCGATTTTTTTTTTCTTATTGATTATCAGTCGCAAATATTTTTTTCTCTGTTAAAAAATTCACTTTTACTTAAGTCACAGCATGAAAAACAAATTTAAATTGCTTATGTTCTAATGACTGAAATCCACTTCATGTACAGTACATGTAAAACAAAACAAGTACTGTAAAACAAAAGTAGTTTCAATAACATTTTTATTTTACCCTTATTTAATATAAATTAGAAATTAATTGATAAACAGACATTTTTCTGGAACAAAGCAAGAATTGAAACTGCTGATGACCATCACTTTTTTTTATACGTTTCCTTTCCTCCATTGTTGAAAAAAATGAGGCTATCCGAACTTTTAACCTAGAAAATTAAATCTTTCATATTTGAATTGTTAAATAACTAAAACAAATATTTGCCGATTGTTTTCTAATATTGATTTATTGAATTCACTTAAAATTTACTTTAGTTTCTTTTTTATGCATTCCAACCAAACCCTAGACATCTGACCGGCACTATAAGAAACAACAAAAAACACTTTGACTTGTACTTGCGATTGAATAATTTGTATATAATTTTCTTTTTCTATTTTCAATTAGTTGCATTAAAACGTTCACTTTTCTTTAAACAATACATAAATAATTTTCTCTCTAAGTGAAGCTCACAAGTTTAAAAAAATAAAATCATAACGAAATTCATAAAAAAACAAAACAACGAATTTTAAATAATTTATGTCTTCTTTGCTGTATTTTATTAAAACTATGAAATGAAAAAATCAATTTCAGTGTGTAAAGTTTGTAGACATTTTAAAAACATTGGTACGTTCACTCAACATATGACCTCGCCATCATTGACGAAAAATGTAAACAAAATATTTGTAAATTAGTGAACATGAAGAGTGAAGACTAATTGAAATTGGATTTTGTTAAAAAAAAAAAAAAAAAGAAGTAAAGTTTACTTTTGCTTATAGTGGTAGATACCCGTTTATGTCGTGAAAGGTAGCACCCTGTTTAGCGAGGCAAAAAAAAAAATCCAGTCCTTTGGTAGTAAAGCTCGAGAGTGACCTATCCAGGGTGCAGGTATATGGAGGTCAAGCGCTGCTCAGATTACATGGCCACCCTCTCGGCAATATCCAAAGGAATACAGGGGATTTGGGGTATGACTTGGCTACAGGAGTTGCTGAAAAGTTGGCAGCCAACCGCCTTTAGGGCTCCACTCCGAATTTTCTGTCTGGATTTACTTCCATAGCCTTTTCCGTGTTTGGATATGACCACAAAGCAGTGAAGATTTGAAATCAGGGTTTTACTTCCCCTTTAAATAGACTGCCTTCCTAGACTGTCTAGCTCCATTTACCCGAGGCAGCTGGTTATGAGGCACCAGTTGTCCGCCTTTGCCCATTCTTCAGCTTAGAGCTGGAGTTTTCAAGAGCTATTTGAGCACATAAATAAACAAACATAAATATCAAAAAGTTTGTTAATTTTAGAAAAAGAGAGCAGAAACAAAAAAAATGAAAATATAAATTGGGATTAAATTAAAATTGCTTAAAATATAGTGAAAATAACATTTTAAAATCTTAATTATATTTTGTAAGAATTTTTTTATTTTTTAAAAACTTTTCTGACAAAAATTTTTCTTGGCTATTTAGGATATTGTTGGTTTTAGTGTCTGAACCAATTTTCACATTCGCAATACAGAATTATCTTCCTTAAATTTCTTTACTGAGCCTCATTCTGATTGCACATTTGTTTTAATAAAAATGAAATATAACTCTGTATTTGTTAGTGATAAGACTTAATTTGAAAACAAAGTAAAAGTAAACTAAGCTCTTAAATTCTTTGAAAAATCTTGCATTAGAAATAAAATTAAAAACAACATTCAAGATGGAATATAATTTATTTCATTCACACCTTTCTAATGTGAAAAATTCATGGAGCTATATATCTGAGTCTAAGTGCTGAACATAATGTCAGCTGTGTGACAAATTTCATATTTGTATTAATCATATGCAATTGATCATTGACCCCATTCAGTTTACAGAAGTAAGGGAAATGTTTTTAAGCATCTGGGAATATTTTTGCTTTGTGAATTTCTTCATTAGGATAGAAAATAATTTTTTTATTTTTGTATTATCAGAATATGAGGCTAGATAAAGAAAACTAAGGGAAAATATTTTTTTTCTTTACTGTGGATGGAAATATTCTCCACTTCAAACAAAATTGACTGATATCTCTAAGTGCTTCACTTTTTGTCTTCTTCAAAGTGGATTTTATTTTTTTTTTTTTTTTTTTTTTTTAAGAAAAGAAAGTAAAACTTTAAGATGAGCTGATAACTTATTTTTATAATGACTTTATCATTAAGAATAAATGACTTTTTTATATAACTTTCCAATTTGCTGTTTTCATTGGAAAAAAAGCTTCTATATTTGTGGCTGTTTAACATGTTTCTGGTTTTTCTTGTATTGTTTAACTACAGTAAAATTTTTGTTTTGCATTTACAAACCTTTTATACTGAACATTGATATTTTCCCAGATAGCATCTAAAGACTTTGAAAAGGTTGTAGAGCAAGTTGCATCAGTTGGTTTTCTTTTCTATTAAAACATTCTTCTTGTTCTTTTTTTTTTTTTTTTTTTTTTATTAGGAAATTCATGGTGAAATTGATTGGAAAATATAAAGTGACTCTTAAAAAAAACTAATTGTTTTAATTCCTTGTAATAAGCACCAAAAATATATCATGGAAATGTTGATTTATTTAAGCAAGTTGTAAAAAGAAATTTAATTTTATTTAATGAAAACATTCCACTTGACCTTTGACAGTAAACTATAATAAATTCATTAAAAATTCAGTTTAATACTAGAAAAATAAGTCCTGGTCTGTAATATAGCAGTAGCATAAAAGTTTGAAGAAAGAAAGAAAAAACAATATTCCCAAAGACAGGTTGGATGAACAGACAGGATATAATAAAATTTCAACTGATTTAATTTTAGTAATGTCATTCTTGTAATATAATAGCTGCAGAATGACACATTATTTGTCAATTTGACTCTACTGAACTTGCTTGTCTAAATCTCTGTGCATTGATTGCTTGGTTTATTTTTTAAAGAACAGAAATACTCACTGTAACCTTATCCAGCCATTGTTTAAAATTTCTCCAGTTATTTATACAGTCTTTTTTTTTTTTTTAATCACAACTGATATAACGCAAAACCTGAGAAATTTATTAATACAGACTTCTTAAAATATTTTCCTCATTCACTTCAAACTAATTAAATTACTAATAATTTTCTTGCCAATAACTTTTTAATGATTGAAAATGATTCCAATCAATGTTTGTACTGAGTTTTGGTCAGAGCCATCTACTCATGTTTATTTTATTTTTAATCAAAATTTCCACTTGCAATGTTTTTGAATTTAAGCTCTTATTTTTCACAAGCATCATTGTTTCCAAATGTGGAATTTGTATCTTGCAACATTGACTCCATTATGATCTACCTTCAATTTGTGTAATGAAATGGGTGTGCCAGTTAAATGATATCACATGTGGGCTAATAAACAACACAAGAATTGAATCTTTCACATTTAATATTACATTATTCAATTGCTGACTTCAATTACTCTTGGCATGTGTGTACATGTATGTGGCTCCATTACCCCTGGTCCAAATGAGATATGCCAGAGAGAGACTGCCCAAATTCTATCTTGAGTAGTTATTTATTATCTTCATATGAAGATAATCGATCTATAAATTTCTAAATTTTTCTGAAAAAAAAAAAAATAAAAATAAAAATGATTAATATTTTTTGTTGTCTGTATGTCTTCAAAATCAGCATCTGAAGCACTGGCTTTTGCCAGGTCTTGAAAACTGACTACTAGTAACAATAGGAAAATGTACAATTATCTCAGCTGTCAATCTGACATTGTGTTTTAAGTTTACATTTGAAAAGAGGTGTGTAAGTCAGTTCTTTAAAGCCAAATGAGTTTTAAAGAACTGACTCACCCAAAGGTAAATAGTAGATAAAAAAAATACGTCTTGATATGTTCAAATGTTTGTGTGAGATATATATAGATCAATATATATATATATATATATATATATATATATATATATATATATTAAAATGTTATTTTTAGTGGGTGCATATGTTAGTTGGCATCTGTTATAAACAGTGAAATTAATGTCAACCAACCTAGAAATCAAACTTCATACTAACAAAAAAAAAAAAAAATGCCTCCTGGCATGAATTGAACCTGTATTTTTTTTCCATCAGGGAAACACTCTTCTAGCTTAAGTGTGCCCTACTTTAGCTGAAGGAGTGTTTACTTTGATGGAAAAGAGAATGTAAATTCCGTTTCTGTCAGGAGGCATATTTTTGTTAGTACTTCTTGATTTCTGGCTTGGTTGACCTTAATTTCACTGTTTAACATCCCAGATAGCAACACGTGTACTCATTACTAATAATGTTTATACTAATATATGAAATGTCTGTACATATGCACCTTTTAGAGAAAAGATTATGAAATTTATATTTGTTGTGTTTAATTAACTCTGATATTGGAAATCAGTTGGTTCTCACAAAAATCCTTAAAATTCAGTTTCATTTATCCTCTTAAAGGGGAGATTAATTTTATTTAGAAGGCTCTTGTCCATTTCAGTAGGACAATCTCCCTGCCATCTCATATATAACAAAAATCCTTATAATAAACTAAAGGCTTACTTCTCTCTTCCAATTTCTCTGTCAAATTTTTGTCAACTTTATGCTGACATGACTGAGATGTAAATATAAAAAATGACTGGCCAGTTAAAACAAGTTTGAAATGTTTTTGCTTTGATTGTTCTGATGTCATTTCAAAAGTGAATTCATTTTGTTTGGCTTGCAAAAAATGACAGCCTATGACTCAGGATGAGTTGACAGATGATTTTGCATGGTAATTACTGACCTTCTTTTTCGAGGGATCAAGTTCAATTTTATTATGTAGTCATAAATTATCACTGACAGTTTGCTG
This sequence comes from Acanthosepion pharaonis, assembly GCA_903632075.3. Taxonomy (NCBI): domain Eukaryota; kingdom Metazoa; phylum Mollusca; class Cephalopoda; order Sepiida; family Sepiidae; genus Acanthosepion; species Acanthosepion pharaonis. The sequence goes on along the minus strand of CAHIKZ030001105.1, from coordinate 23,393 downwards.
CAATTTTTTTATTTTTTTAAACATTTGGATTCAATCATATTACAAACATTCTCTTTAGATTATTGAATACATAAATTTTTGTAGTAACTAATATTTAAAAAAATACTTTCTTGATTTGCAAAAGATTGAGATAGGAAAATGTAAATTATTCTAATTTCATCAATAATTTGTATAGTTAGAAATGCAGAAAATTTTTAATGCAATCCTTATTTATGAAATTTTTCATTCACATGGTTTTGTTACATTCTGCAACATGATGATTAGGATCTCTTTTTAATGATTAATTTGGCTGGACCTCTTCAAAATTGGCTAAACATATTACTCTTGAAATGCATTGTCTTTTGGGTTCAGATAATGTCTTTTAATATTGTTGCTGAAAAGTCCACTTTTTGAGTGATGTTTTATTTTTGTTTTCTTAAGACAAAATATCCATTAAAGAATTTTGTGAGATCAGTGTGTGTTGAATTGCAAATAGTATTAATCAATTTCTGTCTGAATCATTATTTACATCTGTTCTCATCTTTGTTAACTACAACTTTTCAGTTATTGTGCCCTTTGGCCTTCTTCAGGCACTTGTTGATTTAGGAAACCTCCAGGGAATTTTGATCTGAACCCTCTTTTAGTTGAACTGTAGGGGCAGATTGTTTTTGTTCCTATGGTCCATGTCTAGCATTAGGGATATCTTGTCTTGTTCTTATTTACTTATGGCTTGCCCTGTTTTCCTGTCTGCACAACCTGGCCCAAGGATAAAACTTATGTGACCAAATTCACAAACCAATGCTTTAATCCACTAGGTTATTGTCCTATGGGACAATCATAATTCTAGAACTTTGAACCTAATCTGCTTGAACTGACACTAATTGCTCCACTTGACTGCATTCACCATTCTTATTGCTGCTTTGCTGTCATTTTTTATTTATTAACAGTTCCCATATTGTATTTATTTCTGTGCTAGTCCTACTGAGGAAACCCTCATAGGCTAGTACATGTACTGATTCCTTCTTTGTCTTCTCTGTCTAATATATTTACTTTATTCTGCAGAGACTGTTGACTACATTTTTTCCCTACATACATGATCAGCCATGCCTGGCTTCATTGTCTTGCTCCTAATTACGGCTTTTCAATATTCCTATATTCTTACTAATAAATTTATAATGTTACACATAGTGTTAAGCTGATTAATCAGTAATATAATTCTAACACTGCATTTATTTTTTGTTTGTAACTTTTTTTGCTTCTGATTCAAAATAGATACAGACTTATAAGACAAAAATTATCATTCCATGTTTTGAATGCTGTTGTTGCTGCCATGATTTTATTTGTATTTTCAGTTTGAAGATAAATAAAATATTTTTTTTTAAGTTATGATATTGCTTTCTCAGCATATATTGCTTGCTATCAAAATTAAATTTCCAGAAGAAAATGGGTTTTCAAAATGGCACTCTTAATCTTTGGATATAAAAAAAAAAAAAAATTCAGTAAGAAAAAATGATTATCAAAATGTTTTTTTTTTATTTTTTATTATTATTTTTTTATTATTATTAAATTCATGCAAAATATTTGCATTCCAAATTTCTTATTTTATTCTTCTCCCCCCTTTTCATATTATATAGACTTTAAATAACTCGGTTACCTTGACATTAGATATCTGAGTTTTAGCGCTACACCAAAAATATTTTAATTTTTAAAGCTTACTTTTTATTTTTATAACTTGTTTGTATATATTGTCAGCAGTTTTGTAAAAGTGTGGCAAAAATATTGGTTTCCAAATGCTTTGTCAGTGTGTAGATTAACAAAGATTTTGTATATGACTAGCAGTTATCATTTCAAATTCTTTTTGCAGATGTTTTTCCTGTTGAATCTGCTGAGAAATTTGAATGTGCCATTTGCCTGCATCCTTGTGAATATCCTGTTCAGCTCCCTTGCAAACACATTTTTTGTTTCCTGTGCATGAAAGGCTCTGCCAAACAGAATCAACGATGCGCTCTCTGCCGAAAGGAAATCCCAGACAGCTGCTTCTTCAATCCACCATTGTTGAATGAAGATGACCTTGAGAAAACGGTAACATTTGACAAAAACTACCAGTGGTTCTATGAGGGTCGAAATGGTTGGTGGCAGTACGATGACAGAACCAGTCAAGAAATGGAGCAGAGATACAAGAACAACGAAACAAGCTTTGATTTGCTCATTGCGGGCTACCTCTACACAATAGATTTTGAGAAGAAAATTCAATACCGACAAGATAATCCTATGAAGAGACGCCAAATCAAAAGAGATTTTGTTAATATTCCAGAGAAGAAAGGTATTGCTGGGATTAAGTTTAACCAATCGTCATTGGGGCGGCCTGGTCCCTTAGGTGGTGAAATATCAACCCCACCACTGGCTCGACTTGATTCTGCTATCTGTGATGACACTGTTATGTCCCCTCCTGCTCCAAATAACACTCCCCAAAGTCCGGCCAACAGCCCTTTACACTCAACTTTCTCCTCTGAACAGGACTTGTCTCTTCACTTTGAAAACCTTCAACTTAGTGGGGATTCACATACAACATAATTGCTTGGGTTAGGGAAAGGGAAAGGGGTCAGTACAATGATTGTGTCATATTGCTGAAATCATTTTTGTTTTATTTTTGACTGCATTAGTCTTTTGGGGATTATAGAAAACAAATACAAAAATTAAAACCTCAATGAAATTTTGAGATAAAAAAAAAAACCCAAATAATTAAGAGGTGAGAATTGCACATATGAAAAATCAATTTGTGAGTTTTGCTTCATCTCACATACTTCATTTGAGAAAATTTGAAAATGGGTCTTTAAAGTTATTTTCCTGTTAGTTTTTTTTTTTTATCTCAGAAAGACTTAATGCAATACGCAATTCTTTCATCTTGTGGCATAATCAATACATTGACCATAAAAAGACAAAAGTTTTTTCTTTGTTTTTAAGTGGACTGCATTTTATCGAAGTGCAGTACTTTTTTGTTTTTTTTTTTTTTTTTTTTTGTCATTCCACAAAATTTATGCATTTTGTGTGTGTTTTTTTTTTTTTATCTTCATCCATAATCATTATTATTCATTCATTGGAACAAATCAATTTAAAATCTCAAAACTTTGCCTGAAAAACAACTGATTCAATTTATGAGAGTTTTTTTTTCGTCCTTAGGGTTGAGGTTTTTTTTTTTTTGTCATAAGACTTAAACAAATCCTCAAAAAAATTCTTTTTTTTTTTTTGTTCTCCACGCCCACAAAATATTTTCGTCATATTCAGTTCTGCTGAAGGCAGAAACAATTTGTAAGAAATATTCAGAATTTTTCCCCTATATTTAATCATCTATTTTCTTTGAAATTTTATTCTCCAATGTGGAACTGAAAATGAACCAAAAATTAATTTTGTTTTTTGGCAAAATTCTCAGTTGATATTCTTTTCTTTGAGGACTGAATTTATTTTCATTTTCTCTTAAGAATTTAAGTCATCCTCACATGCCACACTCTATTGCTAAATGTAGTATGTATTTTATGTATAACTATCACGTTTGAAAAGGAAAAACATTTTTGTTAACAAATCAAGCAATAAATAAAATTAATATTTCTCAACAAATGAACCACCATTCTCAATGCAAATTTGCAATCCATCATAAAATTTTGATATATATTTTGGGTGTTAATGAATCAGTCTCTTCAAAATGTTTCTGGTTTTCTGTCAAAAACAGAATTCTTACTATAGCTCCAAATAATAAAAAAAATTCCAGAGGTATGATATCAGGCAACCTTGCTTCCCAAACCAGTCTTGCACTCTCGAGCCATTGAAAAACTCTGATGACATATGAGTAATGTTCAGATGCACCATCCTGTTGAAAGATGACTATTTGCAAAGTTCTAGAAAGTGCAAAAAGCAGTGGTACAACATTAGTAAATAAAGGTCCATAAACTGTTGCTGATGACAACCCCATCAAGCCATTTACTGAGTGTTGCTTGCCAATTTGGCTTCTGTAGGTGGTTTACTGTTTTTCCTTATTGTTTGATTTGTTAATAATAAAAATGTTTTTTTTTTTTTTGCTTTTCTATTTTTTATTTAAAATAACACCGTTAATTTATTTACAGACCTTCTGTGTGCATGTGTACACACACACACACACACACACACACAAAGGGTGTAATCAATGTATGTTGTGTATTCAATGTATTTATTAAATGGTTCATGTCCAACTGGTGAATCAAAAATGAAGAAATGACATTAAAGTTAAATAATTATTGAAAATCTCAACCTCTACCTTATCTCCCAGAAATGTCAAAGATTTGACATCACTTCAGATCTTTGACACAAAGTGCCATGGCTTATGATAAAACATTGTCTTCTGGCTTGCTCTAAATACCCATTTACATTCGTTTTGTTGGTTACTGAATTTCTCACACAAAAGGGAACTCTGATCAGCATTTGATGAAGTCTCTGTTATCTTGAACTCTATATCTTCTCTCCACGTACTAATTGGACAATCATACCAGAGATTATGGCATAAAAAAATAACTTGTGTGGTGGAAGATAACCCAAAAACTCTCATAAAAGTTGTGACTCTTTCAATGCTGATGACCCAAATAGATTAGATTTGAGATTCTAAATCTTAAGATTTATCCACAGCTATTATATTAGCTTTGATTTTTCTTTCTAATTTTTCACTTAAGGATTGAACATGGATGTTAATTCCAGTTTTCTTGCTCAGTTTGATAATCTGCCCCCCCTCCAGTTGTTGCATTAAATTGAAAATGTGTGTCCACCAATTTTATGTGATGTGCGACTGGCATATTTCGATTTCATTGGAAAAGTGATAATGGGGTCAACTAGTCAATTGTTGCCTCTGAATTTTCATACAAGACTTAATTTGCATATTTAATGCACAAGCATAAACTGGGGACTAAAAATTTCTTTCAGATTATATAAATTTTTCTGATTTTTTTTTCTTTTCTAATGATCTATTTATTACTTCTAAATACGCAGTTGCCTTTTTATTAATTTAATTTTTTTTAAGGAAACTTCTAAATTTTGATGTCTGTTAAATTGCTAATATTGTTATTTCTTTTCTTTGACATGGCAAATATGCCTCTACTATTCAGATTTTTTTGTTATTGAAATGCAGTTTTGGATTAAAATATTTCATTATCCATGAAAAATGAATTTCTATGATATTTCTTTTATTTTTATTGCTGCTTAAAACCAGAGGAAATGCCTTAGTTGGCTGAGAATTACACTAACAAGGTTAAAAGCTGACACTGGCATTGTTCAGGACAAAACTGAAACTAACAAATATAAAATGTCAAGATGATTGTTTGTTTTGTTTTTTTTGCTTGGTCTCACATTTAATAACTTTAAGGTCTTTTCCTTTTTGATTGAGTTGAGAAACAAAATATCAAAGAAAAGCAATAAGCAGAATCCAATTAAAAACAAAAATTGCCACTTTCTGCATTCCTCAGCAGAACAAATAAATGGAGGCTTGATTTGATTATTTTTTCAAAGACTTAATATTTTCTTTTTCAGACTTAATATTTTCTTTTTCAAAGACTTAATATTTTCTTTTTGATTAAGTGCCATGTAATGGATAACAGCTTGGAATGAGAAATTGGGGGAACCAGGTTCATTACTTAGGGAAGGTATGATACCATCTCTTCTCCCACCACCTATGGGTTGATTAGCAGGACAGACTAGGTCCTATAGACTTGGTTGGCGCGGGCCTACTGTGAGAAATCTGCCTCATCATAAGAGACATGGTTACCGAAGTGTGTCACTTGACTGAGTGAAAATCCTAAAGCTTCAACTATTTATTATAATATATTGGGGTATTTAGCATGACTTAAGTAAATTTTCAGTAACAACAAAATATCTATAAATTGAACTTGAAATATTTCACACTGCTTACATTCACATTACTTGGACAGGCATGAATCTGCCTTCTACACTTTGTTCCACATAACTTGTCAAAAAGAATTCAATACTGGCATGCCACAATGGTTGAAAGATGACTGGACAATTACACAACCAGTGTCCTATAATTATCTTACATACTTAGAAAGTAGCAGCAAAAGCTGCTACAACTTTTATCAACCATGACCAGAGACAGTTATAACTTTCTCTCTTATTTTGTATATTCAGTTTATTATCCACTTTTATCCAAGTGCCAATTTTTTTTTATTTTTTAGTATTAGAAAACTTTATAAAAATAATTTATTTTTGATTTTTTAAATGATTTTGTGATTTCATATTTAAAATGTTTTTGGAAGTTTTGGATTAATATAAACTGTTTTTTTAAGAGTGATCATAGTGTATTTTTAAATTGATCCTCATTTTCTTTTTCTTTTCTTTTTTTTTTATCTTGAAAATTTTTCAATTCATGCTGTATTTTGTAGTCAAATTTCTGAATTAATTTTGCAGAGTTTGTCATAAGCTGAAAAGGGTTCAATGTTCTAATTGAAGTATATATACTATCTGAAACACTGATCATTCTGCAACCACATTTTCTGGTAGTGCAAGTACAGTTATAAATAGGTTTCTTTAAAATGAAACACTGAATTGTCGTCTGGTGAAGCCATCTTGGTAGAAACTGTGATTGCAGGAAGATCAGTGTTTTGGATATTCTATATCTTAACTTGCTCTACATTTTCGTTTCATGAAAATTGTATTGAGCACTTCTAATGTAGCTGTTCTTTTGGGAATATCATTTTTTGACAAAGATTGAAAATATATATAGTGAAGAAAAAATTTGCAGAATTGTTATTGATTAATAAAATGCCTATCAAAACAAATATTTAGTCTCCATTATTTTCACTTACAACCTCAACATATCCTTGAAAAGCTGCATAGCACTTAACTATAAAGTCATTCAATATCTAACCTCACTCCTCCAGCCTTGAGGATATTGTGGGTGGCATGCTTCAAAATGTCTTGTACAAAATTGTCTAGCAACTATAGGATGACTAGAAATAAGTTAGTTTTGCAGGACATCTGTGCAACTTTGGCCATGTCCTGCTTACCTTTGTAGTAGACAGCAGCTTTTCTCCAAATTTATAGAAGAATAGGGGATAACATCAGCTTTTTGCTGTGAGGAATGTTTCAGCAATTCAAAACAGTTTTCACTTTGAAGATGGTCAGAGAATATTTTAACAGTGGTTTCTTAAGTTTTTTGGTACCTGAGCACTTTCTTGCACCTTTTTTGACCTTCATTTTCTCTGAGTTCTGACTCTCTGTGTGTCTTCTTTTAGCTCAGCAGTTATGTTATAAAAATATGTTGGATCTTTTAAAATTTTAGTCTTGAAGTTAATGAAGTCCCAATTTTACATTTTGTTGACACAACTTCTGGATGCTGTTGCCTACGCCTGTAGCCTCCTTGACATTGTAACAATTTGTAAAGGTAAAATATTGTAGATGCTTTAGCTTTTTGTGCACAAAGCAAGTTTGACATTCTTTGCAGACATTTTTCTACAATATTCTTGTGGTGGGGGAAGGCATGTATTAGCAGCTGACAGTATTCTCTGTTCAGCACTTGTTTTCACATCATTTGTTATGTTCATTGGTGGGAAGAAATTTTACTGCAAGTTTTACTCTTCCAGACTGTATAATTATGTGCACATGCAAGTAGTATAGTGGTTATTTATTTATTTATTTTGTGCTAATGCTTATGGGTTAAATTGCAGGTCAAGATTTTCTCTCGCTCTCTCTCTCTCATTTTTGAATTCAAACCTTGTCTTTCTAGGGAGGCTCACATTTAAGTGTATGTACTGTCCTTAGGCTTTGACATTATTCTGAAGAAGTTAAATTCTATAAAACATATGGAGGATTGTTTGGAGATTTTTTATGGCCCAATATTCACCATTTCTGTTATTAATTCTTCTGAAAAGCATGGCTTGTACTATGCAAGCCTTCTAATATGATCATCTGTGTGGATAATCTAGAAGCCAAACTTTTAAGTTCATTTTATGTAGAGTTTTTTTTTTTTTTTTAAAGATATGCTGTGTTTATTTGATGGCAGGGCTCAATACCAGGACAGACTATGTAAATATAAACAGTGGAGACATAGGTATCAAAACTGAATGGCAACAATCTTTCATGCTTAAATACAATTGTCAGGCTGGTGTGAGCCTGACAAACTGGAAATAACCAGCTTTTCTACCTATAATCCCCTGGTGACACATGTATTGTCAAGCTATTCTTGCACCCACATAGCCTGACAATTGTGTTTACATATGAAACAGTGTCACCTTTCAGTTTTGATACTTATGTCCACACTGCTTATATAACTTCTGACTAAATTTATACTTCAATATTTAGTGTTCCGAAAATCATGACTTCATTCTCTACTGGGTGCTATAAAATTGATGTGGCCCTGGGGATTTTTTTTATCTTATAAAAGCTTGGTGAATGTTTAAATGTCTGGAATATGCATTTTTTTTCTCTTAAGTTGCATAGAATAGGTCAAGTTTGCCTGTGATTCTGTCTTGGAAAAAAGAAAGAAAAGTAAACTGAAATTCTTTAACATTTTTCTTTTGTCTGAAAGAAAGATTTAAAGACTTCATAAATTTTTCAAAATGTGATGTTTAGCAACATCCAGAGTAAAGTGTCTATGCAACACGAAACCTTGAAAAATGATAGGTTTTCCAGATCAGTTGGCATTAAATTCCCTTAAAAGATATTAGAAGTTGAAAGAATAAAACAAAAATTATAATTTTGATGTTACTGGTGACAGTAAAAATTTCTCATTCAAAAGTCACTTGTTACTTTCATCATTTGTCACTTTTTATAGGAATTTACCTGAAATAATTACATTTGAAAAAATGATTTAATTTGCTAGTTAAAATGTATTTAATGATAATCTTAGGATTTGAATGCATACTATTAATGTAAACTCATTTTCAAGACATTTTACTATTATATAAATGTGCACTTGCTCCCTTATACATAAAGTAAATTCTGTCACCTTGTATACAAAATCTGTTGCCATTTTATGGAAAGTTTCCTAAATATATATTTAGGAACAATAAACTGTAACATTTTAAACACTAGGTGAAGATTTTGGCTACAATGCATAAAATTCACAGTTTTATCCCTTCAACTTTCTGCATCAGATTGTAAATTGATAATTTATTTTTGTCAATTGGAAATAAATGTATTTACTTAAAAAAAAAAAATAAATGGACAAACATTTGTCTGCACCTTTTGGCTATTTCTTCTAAGAAATACTTGGGTGTCTTTGTGAACACTCAATGTAGAAATGATGAGCTGAATTTTCATTTATTCTTAAATAAATAACTACATTCACAATCAACTTGTACAACAAGGAATATAATATACTTCTATAGCCATAAAGATTGCCACCCAGACTGGAAGAAAATTATGAATGTTAAATGAGTTTGCCCATTTTTTTTTTTTTTTTTTTTTTATTGTTTTTCTCGTTCAAAGTATCAAGTGGTTAATTTTAGAATCTTTCCATAGATCAAAAAACATGGAAAGTTAAGACTTTATGAAACCATAATTACTAATATAGCTTTGGAAGTATAACTTTGTAAATAGATTGTATTCAAACCACTGTAATGTTCAGTTTAATTACAAGTTAATCACTTGCTGTTATTTGACATCTGGTCTTTTAAGTAATGACTAGGAGAGTTACAGTTTTTATTTTTATTTATTAATGGTTTAAATATATCTATGAAAATGGTTGGCCATCCCTTATGAAAGTAGTAAGATTCCCATTGCTGTTTGATCTCATGGACATCATGCCTAACTCAACCAGTAGAAAGTTTCTGCCTTTAAAATTAGCATTTCAGATTTTGGCTTGTGTTTGAATAATTACCTTTTATTTTAACTTTATGTTCGATTGTTTCTTCCTAGCCATGATAGGATAAATTTCCTTTTTCATGCACAATAAGAGCCTAGAATACCTGCGGTAGTGTAACTTGTTTCAATGACCAATGTTGTCAATGTTTTGAGTTTAATCTCCACTGATTATTCCTCTATTTGATTCTGTCAAAATAAGGCTCAGTAAATAGCAGGTAAAAATTGAGATTTTTCAAGCCAACCTTTCCTTGGAAGATTGGCACAACTCAATCTTTCTCATTTCATGTCTTCTTTATTTGCTCATGTACTGTACAGTACTGAATTAAGCTTGGTGAATCTCTGTGGCTGAAGAACAAATGTGTAAGGAATTAGATATGTTATTTTATATTCTGTTTAGGTATAATATAAGTTAAATCTCAAAGGCTGGCTCACCCTATCTAAAAATTAGGAAACAAACTTGAATATTCATCGAACAACTTTTTTTCTTGTTCCAAATTTAACTATGTTGAATAAATATTTATTTCTGAATTTTCTGTGAGGAAAAAAAAACACTTGTCTGAAATTAAGTCTTATTCCATGAATTTTTCAAAGAAAACTACAAGTGCTGCATAAATCTCTATTACTCAGACCTGTGAATTGTCCTCATTGGAGTATCAAAAGGTGAAAAGAAATAGATTCTATTTGAACTTCTTTAATTATTACTAGACTCAACATTGACCTAAGCAAGACCAAAAAGTGCATCAGATGAAATGTGATGAGAATGACTGACAACAGTGGAAATAATTCTAAATAATTCATGGAACAAGAAAAATTGTCAAGTAGCCTATGTTAAATACCAGTAACTCATCAAAGATTTAATTAATGCTATTCATGTTATAAAACTTGACAACTCCATTGAATCTCATAACACTCTCAGATTGACAAAATAGTCACTTATCAAAGAGTTGCTCATTAAAACATCAACAAATTGATGTTGATTTTCCAACTTAGGTCAACATATTATATTTGATCTCTTCTTATTATCTCAAACAATCTTGAAATTCAACAAAGAACTTTATTTTGATTAATGGATACTCAGAGATTATGAACAAACTGAACTATTTCAATCATGTATATGAAGTCAAATAAATCACTGGTATTGTAAATTTCACTATTTTATCATTTCTTGTTGACACATAATAGCATTGTCCCTCTTGAATGTCATAGTTCATAACTTGCCTTTCTTTATCTTTGTCAGCAATAAATACTCAATACAATCTTCTATCAGGAAATGAAGTTTCACCAACAATACACAAACAGCCTGACACATATTTACTCAATGGCATATGCATAAGAATAGACAATTTCATACAAAATGAATAATACACTTCATCCTTTTTATACAAAACAAAGCAGTGATTCTATGTTGTACTTTATCTGTAATTAGATATTAATCATCATTAGCCTCATTACCAGGCGTGGTTGTAGCACCTGACCAATTCCTTCTACATGTCTCGCTTGAAAGCCAAAGAGGTAGTCATGCATAGCCTGTTTTGAGCAATTATATCTGGTGGAGCCCATCTCTCTCCAATGTCCTCTAACTTGAATTCTTACCTCAGTCATGAACATTTGGCTTTGTGTTCTAGGAACCTTCCACCCCATTTGTTGACTTCAGTTGAAAGGGTCCTCTAGCCAGTGATGCTGGTGTCATTATGAAACTGGCTGCATGCGTAGTTATAGAGCCCAGTCTAACCTATTGTGGTAGATGTCCATTGACTACAAAGAGGTTTATCTGCCTTTTGACTGGTTTTATTTTTAATACTGCTGAATGTCTAGCCACCCTCCTCACCAGAAAAGCCTGGTAGGGACAACTGGTTTAACTGCCAATGACCTGACCATGCAGGAGGTAGTACTGGGTTGCATGGTACCAATAGCACTTGTAGATTGACCTGACAATATTAACCAATATAGGATCTTATACACACTTTAAATTTAGAAATAGATTATATTTATTATGCTTATTATTGCAACTTAGAATTATTTTGTGATAATTTATGTGTGTATATATTAGTATTATACTTTTTGACTTTTCTAAAAAAAAAATAATCCCTGTATCATAAATCAATGAACATTTGCTTAAAAAAAAAGCAAAATTGTTTTGATTTTTCCCAGTTTAAAAAAACAATCGCCTTTAAATGAAAAAAATGAATCTGCCTGACCTACACGTGATTACCAACAATAAAACTGCTAATGTCTAATGGTGGCATTGGTATTCCAGTTCCAACTTCAGCAGCAATTTACAAGTCATCATTAAAAGCGGAAATGATGGATAAATTACAGATGGTGGAACAATTATCTTTATATTTTGCTGAAAAGTGGAAAATGAGTTTCAGGTAGTTGTACTCAAAAATGAAAGAACTTAAATTGGATGCTCTGCATTTAGATAGCAAAACTGAAACTTAATAATTGTAAAAGTTCTTGAGGGAATACAATAAAAGATGATTGTTGTTGATACAAGCAACATTAACACAGAATATGTGAGCGATTTCGTTGATTGTATTATGAAATATGCCCATTGAATATACTTAATGTGTAAAAGTAGACTTTTTGATTTAAGGGTGACATTTCTAAAAAATATTGATTTATTTATTTCTTTGTTTTTTAAGCAAAAGTTCATTAAATCATGGTACAGGAACATATAAAAAGGTTAGTATGCATAAGTAACCAATACAAATTTGTGAGTATTGTTATACTTTTAATGAAGCTTCACCTTTAAATAGGTTCACAGTAAAATCAAATACTTGGCAAGTATAGGACAAATTAAGGGAACCTTTTCACTGCATTGAAAACCATGAAGAAGCTTTGTGTGGCTGCATCAACTAATTTTCATGCCATTTTGGGAGTAAACAAGAAAGATATGAGTGGTCACTGTTAAAACAGCAATATGGTAGTTCTTCATACACCAGAAAGAAGAATGCTTTTAGTAAATCACTAAATAGTAAAAATTATTTCCTGCTCTAAGCTCAACTTTAAAAGTACCAAGTCTATGACTTTCAGCTGATCAGATTTATTTCTATCAATAAAGTTTCTCTGGATCCTCCGAAGATCTATAAAAATCATTTATTCACTGGGAACCTTATCATTGTCCATCTGAGATTTGATACCGTTAAATTTAATTGTATTTTATTCTCATCAACTGACTTCTTTTTCTCTTCTTCAGGCAGTCTCTTGTCTCTTCATTAATACATCAGCCTTGTTGCATAAGATAAACCTCCCTCATGTACTTAACTAGAACCATCATTTATTGAGCCTGGAGTTTATTATTATCATAGTATTCATTTATCAAAGTGTGAAATTGTACAATAAATGTCATATATCAATGAATATGGCAGAAAATGTAATGTTGGCTCTTTAAAATAAGAGTTGGTACTAGTTTGCATATAAACTTTCTAAAACTGTATAGTGGGATCAATAATAATAGTAGTAGTAATATATGAATGGATCTGGAATATCGATAAGAAAATGATAAATCAGATTACTGGAATGAGTAAAGGAAGGAAAGAAAGCAAAATCAAAATGACTTGGTATCTCATTATAAACACAAATTAAAAGTGAGTAAAAAGTTATTTTGCAACACCAAACAGGAACTTATTTGACAAATTGCAGAAAGACAATGCTGTTGTACTTGGCAGATACATGAGCAGTCTTTTTGCATGTAGTGTGAAAGCATAAGATTTATTCTATAAATAATATTTCAGGTTTTTACAGAAGTGTGTAGTCAGTGTAGAGGTGTGAAATATTTTGGGACTCAGAGATACAACTTATATGTTGATTTTGAATAAAAATATCTGGCATATTGGGATTTCATATTCCATGTCTTAGATGTTGGCAGGAAATTGGTTCTGACAATACTGGATTTGTACTTTTTCTTCTCTGATGGAGTTGACTAATTGTTAAATAGTGAATTCTGGTTGTTTATTTAAGTGACAACTGGCTATAAGCAACCCCAATATTTTGAATTTTAGTCTCAAATATGATTGGGTCATGAGCTGCCCTCTAAAAAAGTGTATGTCATTTTATTTATAGAACACTGGTACTGCAGCATCTGTTTTCAGGAGAGATGGTTTAAGTTTGTGCTTAACATTTGATTTTATTGGGAGATACAACAACTTTTTTTAATTTCAAACATCAAATATCATGGGAATTTTTTTAAGATAATGTCATGATCACTTGAAAGGAACTTCAATAATAGCATTTGTACATATGTAAAGAATATCATTGAACAAAATAGCTTAAAATAATTTAATGACAGGAATTAGGTTAGCAAAATAAGAAAAGGAAACAAAAAGAGTAAAAAAAAAATTAAAAAATGTTCCAAAAGGTTATGGAAAACTATTTTTTAATCTTGAAAAAAGAATATTTACAAGGAAAGTAGGGGAAAATACACTTGTGGCTGATCCTTCCATTCATGGGACTGATTTTGCAGACAGCTTGCTCATCCACAAGATCTGAGTTAAAACAGTATGGACTGAACCAGAACTAATGCCGATGGACTTAGCTATCTGCTGAACAGTAAAATGTTTGTCATCCCAAACCATACAGTGAATGACATCAACTTTTTCATCAGTGGTTGAAGTTTTGTACAACCCTCTTGAGGGTCATCTGTGTTATCCCTGCTCCACTTAATTCCACAGCCCACTTTGTCACAGTTGCATAGGAAGGGGAGTCTGTATCATGTGGATTTCCTTGGGTGTCATACCTTTCTTTGCAGGTACTTTATGACTGCTTAGGCCTCTCTTCAATTTTAGATTTGTTGCACACCATTCACCTTTCTATGGGCCTCACCTGCACAGAATTTAAGATAGAAATCTGAATTAGTTTTTCTAGCTTTATAAGAAGTGGTATTGTTGCCACAGCAAAAATGTTCAGCTATGGCTCTTCTTTCTAGGTGAAGAGGCTTAGAACTTTTTGAATGACCTTTGTATATTTGTTCTGGTGACTGTTCTGTTTCTCAGTGGTACCAATATTGCTGTGATTTCTCTTGCTATATTGGGTCCTCCTCTTTGTCCAAATCTCCAAAATTAACACAACTCTGAGAAGGAGCTACTTAACATCATAAGTAAATGTCTTTTTTTTTTTGGTGGAATATCTGATTAAGCTTTTAGGAAAATGCTTTACTCTTGAGTTTTTCATTTATTCATTTTAAGTAAACAAAAGTGCAAGCAATAAAATTTAGAGTTGACATAGGTTATGAAGTCTGAGTATAATGGTGTTCACAATTAGTCATAGCCACAATTAATATAAACTATTTATATTTGGACATGCATCTGGTATAAAGTTCATACATTTTAGTAAATGTCATTACAGTTTACAGGAGAAAAGGAAGTAAAAGCATATTGATTTGGAAAAGCTAGCATATAATTTCACTTGTTGGTGATTTTTTTTTCTCTAGGCTCCATACTTTACTTTTTGGAGGAAAGGAATCACTTGGCATACATTTGTGAAGATGAGCTAGCATATTTTGAGTTGACTGACAACCTGTTGCAAAACTCAGAGATTTTTTAATTTATTCAAAACAATAGTGATTGGTTGAAAAATCTATTTTTATACTTTGTGATTTGTTTTCTACATTTCTAAATTTCCAATCTTATTTTAAATTTTATTGTTAGCAGATTTTTCTTTGAAGCTGACATTTATAATGTTAATCCTCTTTTGTGTGGCTACAGAGTTTTCTGTAAACAGGTATATATTTTTCTGTGGAAAACTGTATACTTCCTTTATTGACCTCACAGTAGCAAAGTTATACATGTCTGGGAAGGACCCCAAAATTGAAACATTTCAAACATCATCATGAGTATGACAGAAGAAATGAGAGTCCAAATCTATTTAATTTCTTGGAATGAAACTAGTGATAGTATGTACCTTGAATCCATTATTAAAATTCAGGATGTGGAATTAGTAAATACTAAATACTAAACACTACAAATGCCTTAGTAGATCAGTTATAACAAATAGGCTGTGCTAGGAGTAGTTTCACCCAAAACCACAGATTACTAACCAAAACATGAAGCTAAAAAACTCAAGTTGTTCTTAAATAGCCTTGTCAGATCAAGACTTTCACATGGATGCATAGCACGAAACTGTTCAGAAATATGTAAAGCGTCAACTAACTGTATACAACTGCTTTCTCAGATCAATGATCAAAAATAGATTTGAGCAAATAAAGCCGGTAGGTCTTGGTGAAGACCATCCTTCTGATCTCGTCGACTCACACTACCTAAGAATCACAAAGAACTGTATCAAATAACAGAAGCTACATCACTTCAGAACTTTTGACAGTGGCAACAACTAAAATGACTAGCAGATTTAAACTGAAAGAGAAAATATTAACATAATCAAGATGTTAAATGTTCCACACTATTTCAAACAAAAGGTTAACAGGAATGAGATCCTCATCGATACTGAAGGAAAAGCTATTTTCCTGAAAAAATATTTTAAAAAAATTAATATAAAGATTTTATAAATTTACTGATAGTAACATTGGCTGCTCTGTTAATGAATGTCAAATATTTCCTTTTAAAGGGAAAACAAAAGCGGCTAAAAACATTTTGATATGCTTCTTAAATTTTTATATCATTCATTAGCTATAATTTTTAGTTTTTGCCAAGATGGGGATATATTAGAAAAAGAAAAAAAACAACTTTCTTTTAAAACTACAGATACTTATGCCTGGAAAACGTTACTTACATACGACAGAAATGTTTTGATGTAGTTAGTTTCTTTACAAGAATCCTACTTCTCTCGTTTTTTTTTTACTGTAGTTTTAAAAACTTACCTTTCCTGAGGGATGGGTGAAGTCAAGTCCGCTTAGAACTTTTACAAACGATATTTCTCTATATTTATATAGAAAAGCAAAAAGCTTGAATGAAGACTTAGAGACGATAGAACATCTCTTGTTTGATTCAGATCTTCTTATTTGGGATTAAGGTAGGGGTTATTGTTCCTCTCGTAAAGCGGCCTCGTATTGTCTGCGGTGTATGTGTTTGCACTTTTAATGGTTGATAGCAGCAGCAAACAAGACAAGCTGTCTTGTTTGCTGTTCGTATTTCTCAATGTCTCGTCCCCCCTTTTTTTTCTTGACAAAATCTTAGTCGGTGTATGCTGTTCCTCTACAGCTGCTGTTTGGTTAGGATGATTGAACAATTTAAAAAGAATGCATCAAACTTCTTGACAAGAACGGTTTTTTTAAACAGATCGACACCTTTTAAACAACAACACGACATAATCAAGACTTTTTTCCCATTTTTTATTCCTTGTTGAAACCTTTCAAAAAGAGCAGAACTCGAAAGAACCACCACAAGGACCAATATAAGAAGAACTATTTCGTCAAAAGGAAAAAAACAAAAAAACTGAAGCAAAGATGTCAATTTATTTCCAATGTCCACCTTAATTTCACTGCAGGACGACGACCTTTAAACTTGGATATTTTTAGGGGGGGAAAACTCGCAGACAAATAATAACAAATGGAGTATTAATTAAAAGCTATTTCGGCTGTTTTCCGTCGATTTGTAGAAAAAGAGAAGCAACAATCTGCGTCAAATTAGTGTATTTCTTAAAACCCACAAAAATATGTTAAAAATCTACTTTCGATTTTTTCTTTAATAGCAACTTTTTGCTTACGTGTTTTAACCTTTTGTCAAAGAAAAGAAAAAAAAAACATATCGCAAAAAATAATAAAAATGTAAATTAATTTATTCATGTGGACTTTTAAAATGTCCAGAACTTTTTTTCCGTAGAAGAAATTAGAATTCTTTGATTGTTGTGACTTGGCTTTTTATTTATTATGAAAAAGTAAAAAAAAATTATTCACATTGTTTTGGGAATGAAATATGAAATGCATTTGTACTAATTGACCTCTTCATGATTTGTGATCGGTAAAAAAAAAAAAGATCCTTTTCTGTTTTTGTTTATAAAAGAAAAAAAAATACTTGCCTGTTTATAAAAGAAAAAAAGTACTTGCCTTTTAAATATTTTATTTTTGTTTTCAATGCTAAAAAATGTCAATTGAAGTTTAAAACTTTTTTCCGAAATCGTTATTTTTTTTTATTTCATTCCTTATTTAGATTTTAGAATTTATTTCTTTACTCATTTTTTCGTTTACTTATATAAACTTTTTAAATTAATTCTAATCCCATTTTTTTTTTTTTTTTCTTTTTCTATAATTACTTAAAAATTAAAAGGAATTTTTATGATCACTCTACAAAATAAATAATAAATAAAACAAAATGACTTTAAAAACGTTTTAGAAAAATTGCTTCTCAAAATATTTAATCCCATTTTTTTTTTTTTTTTTTTTTTTTGAAAAATGTATCTTTAAAAACCATTAAGGGAAAAATGTCTTTCACTGAAATGTTACATTGTAAATTTGCATTTGGGGGTACATTTGCCCAGCGAGAACTCTTGGAAGCCATTTCGTATGACGATGTTGATAAAGTTCGGCGTTACATAAAAGAAAAAAATGTTTGCCCGTGTTTTGTTATTGAGGGATTTAGTCCAATTTGTGTTGCCTCTGAACGTGGTAACATTGATGTATTGAACATCCTGGTTGAGGCCAACTGTGACGTTGCTCAACCAGACTTTACTGACCACATCTGGTTTCGTCGACCCATCCATATAGCTGCTGCAAAAGGACATTTAAATTATGTGCAGGCCCTGCTAAAATTTGGGGTTGACGTCGACTGCAGGGATGGTGATGATAAAACTGCCTTACATTGGGCCTCAACCCATGGCCATTTCCAGATTGCAGAATATCTAATCAGTATGGGAGCCAGTGTGAATATTGCCCAGATGGATCGTTTCACACCCTTACATGCTGCTACTTGTTTGGGACACATAGACATCTGTGAGTTGCTAATCCGTTGTGGTGCTAAAGTTGACATGGTGGATCGAGATGGTTGGGCAGCAATCCATACTTCAACTTGTTATGGATACATCAAAGTTGTTCAGATGCTGATTAATGTTGGAGCTGATATTAACCAAACTACAAACGACAATGAAACTGCACTTCATATAGCTGCTAGCTGTGGACACTTGGATATTGTAAAACTCTTGGTCAGCTGTGGTATAGATGTTGTTGGACAGACCCTCCATGGTTTCACTGCATTTCATCTGGCTGTTTATCACAATAGATATGAAGTGGCCAAGTACCTGATTACTGAGAATGCTATGCTAAACACAGGAAACAATGCTGGACACTCACCCTTGTATACTGCTATGCTACGAGCCGATATACGGATGATAAAGCTCCTTGTTCACTCAGGATATGATGTGAATTCTGAAAAGTGGTTACGTCTGAAGACCCCACCCTACAAGATGGGTTCTCACGACGACGTCATAAAGTGGCTTTTGGAGTTGTTCGCTACCCCCAAGTCTCTGAAAGATGTTTGCATTTTGACTATTCGTCAGCACCTAGGACGAAGATTACAAAATGTTCAGGAACTAAACCTGCCAGAACGTTTAAAGAAATTAATTTTATTTGATTTCCTCAGGTAATGCAAGTTCTCATGTGGAAATTTGGTACCTAGCACTCTGTGAAGACTTAAAGACAGAATCAATTATTTATCCAGCAAAAATTAGAGGCAAAAAAAAAAATAATTTGCTTACATTCTGGATATACTCATATGCATACACAAACAGACACACACATATGCGTGTGTGTATGTGTGTATAATTTAAATAATACTCATGGATAGACATACAGACTGATATTTCTTTGTTTTAAATACTATAGCTGCACATATACTCTTATATACATGCATGTAAAATGTATTTGAACCCAGTATACTCCACTGTGGTTAATATATATATATATATAATGTTACAGGTAAAGTTTTAAATAGTATAAAAACTCTTTAACAAATTTAAAATATCTTCATTTGTTTAAAAATAACCTTTTTCCCACTCACTTTGGGAAATCTGTATGAATGTAATGCATTATTCTGTATATTCTTTGGACTAGTGTCATTATCTTTGTTGTTTTAACACAACCTTTTGACTAATGTATTCTTTGTCTACCTTCAGGTATGTTTATCATTTGTCCTTAATATTTTTTTTCTTTTCAATTTGTTAATTTGAACACCACACTCCATATGGAATGACAGGATTGAATATTAACATCTTCTGTTAGTTGTATCACTCAAAGAATAGGTGATATTGGTATCCTTTTCACTCCATGTTGTAGAAAGCATCAATGAGTGTGAAGTATCATAGCTGATATTCTTGAAGTGACTTCACATTGACCCCTAACATAGGACCCATTAACTGCTAAAATTAATTTCTCTGAGCACACCTTGAAGGTTAAGGAATATTTCAGCTAAAATGTTAAAAGGCAACAAAGATGAAGACAGTAATGCAAATAATCTATGGAATATGGAAAATAGTTAAAAAAACAAATTGATTGAATGTAAATTATATGAGAATAAGTTTTGAAAAAGTTTTCTTTGTTTTACCTTTTCTTCAATTTCTCTTCTGTTTTCATTGCATAAAATTGTTTACGTTCCTTTGCATTATTGACATGTCTATTTATTTAGAAATATGCACTTCCATCATTGTGAAATCATTTTCTCTTTCATCTGATTGGATGATCATTCTTTGCATGATAGTGCAATATCTAAAAATACAGTATAGATGTCATTTGGTATGACTGTAAAATACAAAGACTCACAGGATCTAACCTCAAGGACAGATGGCACAGTGGATAAAGGCGTTGGTTAGATCGGTGACGGAACAAATTATTGAGTTCAATGCCGGTTAAGGCGGTGGAGACTTTCAGAGGGAAATTAACAGGATAACTGATAACACATCCATTAAACATGGCCGTGGAACTATAACAGTCTACCCCTGTGAAGGCGAAAAAAGGGTTCAGTTTGACATTCCAACCATGAAGAAGGCTGGGCGTAACGGTCGAAACGTTGTGATAAATATGGCAACAAGATGAGGACAATAGTCCGAATAATGTAAATAATGAAAATTATTTGTGTAAAATAGATGCTTTTTATTCATATTAGATTTATATCTGTTTGAAGGCCATTATTTCATCAAACATCCTTTTTGAATTTATCTAAATATTTGGCATCTAAGGATTTAAATATACAGGAATAAATATATATATATATATATATTTCATATATATATACATATATATATAAATATATATTCATATACATATATATATATATATATATATATTCATATATATATATATATATATATATTCATATATATATATATATATATATTCATATATATATATATATTCATATATATATATATATATTATTATATATATATATATATATATTCATTTATATTTTCATATATATTATATATATTCATATATATATATATATATATATATATTCATCATATATATTCCTATTTTTCATTATATATAAATATTTATATATATATATATTTAAATATATATTCATATATATATATTCATATATATATATATATTCATATATATATATATTCATATATATATATATATTCATATATATATATATTCATATATATATATATATATATTCCTATATATATTCATGCACTATATATATATATATTCATATATATATATATATATATATATATATATATATATATATATATAATTATTTAAAAAAATAATAACATATATATATATAAAATATATATATATATATATATTTATATTTCATATAATCTATGTCTTATCAAGTGATGATATTTAAAAAAAATAATGGTTTAAAGTTTCACAAAAATAGCCATTTGTTTCAACACTAAGGAAACATTGTTTGAAAATAAAATAAATAGTTTTAAAGTTAGAATAATTAACCGTCAAAAAACAATTGTTGCATGAATAACCCAAAAAGCAAAAGATTCAGCCCGACAGCGAAATCATTTTATAATAAACTATTCAGATCTTTTTCAAATACAGGTAATAATAAAAATAATTTATGCACCAATAATTGCAAAATTATATGATAAAATTTAATATTAAAAATTAAAACAGGCAATTTTAAATCAAATTTATTCACTATTAAGTTTTAAAACTCCAAAAGGTATTGAGAAAAAAAAATATATGTTTTATTCAATTCATTCTTCATTGAAATTACGTTAAACAAGGCTACAATATATCCGGTCATTTGACAATACATGTATATATAGTTTTTTAAAGTATGAATGTTGTCTTAAACTCACGTGCAAAACAACAAAAACACAATCAGATTATAATACATAAGCACCCAAACATAATTAGATATATATATACACACACACACACACAAAAAAAAAAAAAAGGCGAAACAGGAACATCTCTACAGCCCTTTATGAAAAAAGAAGCAGGGAAATAACACCTATACACACAGTTAAATGTGAATACTCTACATACACATAGATACCCGATGAAT
This sequence comes from Acanthosepion pharaonis, assembly GCA_903632075.3. NCBI lineage: Eukaryota > Metazoa > Mollusca > Cephalopoda > Sepiida > Sepiidae > Acanthosepion > Acanthosepion pharaonis. The sequence continues at coordinate 1,152 of CAHIKZ030001105.1, read as the reverse complement.
GCACACATACACACATCCAGACCAATGACATGAACAATCAGATACCACAACCAATAAATATTTCAGACTTAAAGTAACATTAAATAAATGCTAACCACTTATTAAATTATAACTTAGGAGCAAATATATACAAAAGATAAAAATGGTTAAAATAATATTATTTAATATATTAAAACAAAATTCAAAATATAAATATCAATAAAATATATATTAATCATATAAGTTGATAATAGTTTCATTATATATTAGAAAAAAAACAGGATAAAAGAAACCCACAGATACATATATATATACACGCAACCAATAAACACAAATTAACACACATAAACATGCAAAATACACACAAATAAATATATATAAACATATACACATATACATATCTATGATAACAAGTACACATGCACACACATATACATATAAACAAAATACACATATATATACACACATTTTGTACACACATACTCTGATATAAAACAGTCATGACATTTCAAAGTTCCATACCCACACATACACTGACAAACTCATACATAATAGGTGCCAACACACATATACATCCCACAAACATACATAAATATATATACACACACATACATACATATCTACAAATAAACATATATATAAATATATCTATGTACAATAACAACTACCAATATATCGTTAAAAAAATACAACAACATCAACCAAACATATATAAGATTTTCCCAAATAAATAAATAACACAAATACCAACACACCCAAATACATATATAACAAAAAAAAACACATTCATACAAACGAAATATACTTTAAAATAAATATACATCACAATAAAAAGGAACCCTCAATTATCATTACAAAAAAATTTTTAACCATAATACACACACACATACATATTTTTACAAAAAACCACAAAACCTTAAATTGAACCCCTAAAACAACCCTTTTATTCAATTATTAAAATTTAAAAATTTTCTCATATTATATAATACATACATTTTTTTTTTAAAAACAAAATTAAAATTTACCAAAAAAAAAAATTTCAAAAACAAAAAATTTTTAAAAAAAAACTTTTCCCCCCCTTTTTTTTTTTCCCCTATCCCCCTTTTTTAAAAAACCCCCCTTTAAACAAAAAAAATTAAAAATTTATATATATATTTTTTTTTATATATATAT